>CAXAKX010001097.1:0-34883 GCA_963969525.1 Ontholestes murinus
AAAAACAGTAGTACCACCCACTTAAAAACTAAAATATTTTTTTATTGGTGCATCCAATAAAATCCAAAAAAATCTATTTGAAAGGGCATTAGATTTAAAAACTTTTTTAACTAGTTTTTGATATCTTGTACGGTTTTTGTACAAAAAAAATAAAATATGAATATAGTATACTCATTATGCACTCATTAATAAGTAAATAAACTTACTCAATTGAATAAAAATTAAATAATACCACTTAATAAAATAAATCAAAACAACATCTAACACTTTTCAAACAATTTTCTTTGCAAAATCCTAATACAAACAAGATAGCTGTTTGTTCCAAATATGAATATTTATGAACTATAATAAAGTTAAAAATTAATTGTTAAAAGACACTAAATAATTATTATTATAAATAATTTACATTTTTTTAAGAAAGACGGCCACGAAAAACATTTATTTTCGATTCGATGTAAACTAGATTTTGTTTTTACTAGATAAAAAATATATATTATTTTTTGTGAGAAAACCGTAAAAGATATCAAATATTATTAACAGAACTAAAACTAAACAGTCTTTCAAGCAGTATTTTTTTAATTTTTTATTAGACCCAGCAATAAAAAAATATTTTAGTTTTTAAGTGGTGGTACTACTGTTTCTTATATTTCTTGTTAACCAATAATAATCATAATAACTGAAATGGTGTATTATATTATGGTAGTTATTAAAAATAAATTTCAATCAAATCAAATAAAGCGTTCAATTGTTATAAACAAATGAATAAAAAAAATTAAACTGTGACACCCTGTATATATACAGGGTGTCCCGTTAATGCGGGGAAATGGCTGGACCATAGATTCCTGAGGTCAAAATATGACGATTTAACGCAATTTATCTATATCCAAAAATTTACGGTTAAGCCGGAATTTGGCTTCAAAGTTTCAAAATTTTTTATTTCTTTTGTTTATAACAATTGAACGCTTTATTTGATTTGAATGAAACTTATTATTAATAAGTACCATAATATCATACATCATTTCAGTTATTGTTGGCATTAGTGATTGAGAGGAAGTATAAAAAACAGTAGTACCACCACTTAAAAACTAAAATATTTTTTTATTGGTGCATCCAATAAAATCCAAAAAAATCTACTTGAAAGGGCATTACATTTAAAAACTTTCTTGACTCTTACTAGTTTTTGATATCTTGTACGGTTTTTGCACAAAAAAATAAAATATGAATACAGTATACTCATTATGCACTCATTAATAAGTAAATAAACTTACTCCATTGAATAAAAATTAATTAATATCAATTAATAAAATAAATCAAAACAACATCTAACACTTTTCAAACAATTTTCTTTGCAAACTCCTAATACAAACAAGATATCTGTTTGTTCCAAATATGAATATTTATGAACTATAATAAAGTTAAAAAATTAATTGTTAAAAGACACTAAATAATTATTATTATACATAATTTACATTTTTAAACAAAGACGGCCACGAAAAACATTTTTTTTAGATTCGATGATAAACTTGATTTTGTTTTTACTAGATAAAAAATATATATTTTATTTTTTTGTGGGAAAACCGTAAAAGATATCAAATATATATTAAGAGATAAAAAAGTTTTTAAATTAAATTGCTTTTCAAGTAGTATTTTTTTAGTTTTAGTAGATCCACCAATAAAAAAATATTAGTTTTTAAGTGGTGGTACTACTGTTTCTTATACTTCTTGTTAACAAATAATAGTCATAATAACTGAAATGATGTATTATATTATGGTAGTTATTAAAAATAAATTTCATTGAAATCAAATAAAGCGTTCAATTGTTTAAACAAAAGAAATAAAACAATTTGAAACTTTGAAGCCAAATTCCGGCTTAACCGTAAATTTTTGGATATAGATAAGTTGCGTTAAATCGCCATATTTTAACCCCAGGAATCTATGGTCTAGCCATTTCCCCGCATTAACGGGACACCCTGTATATATATGAAATATATTTTGAAATCGTTTTTAAATTTAGAAAATATTATTCGTTATTTCTTTCATAAATTCGTATTGAGCATTTAGATTCTCGAATTCTTTATAAATGGATTCTAAATTGTTGTGGTGTACTAAAGTGTGTTTATATATATATATATATATATATATATATATATATATATACAGGGTGTCCCGTTAATGCGGGGAAATGGCTGGACCACAGATTCCTGAGGTCAAAATATGACGATTTAACGCATTTATCTATATCCAAAAATTTACGGTTAAGCCGGAATTTATATATATATATATATATATATATATATATATATATATATATATATATATATATATATATATATATATATATATACTTACCATGTTTGCGGCAAGGCACAAGCATTTGATTCCTGGATTTGCCGCCTTGCACACCCGTACCCGGCGGGCCTGGGCTAAGTTTAGACCCCATTGAACAACCAAACGTTTGTTGATAGACTAGAATTAACAATAAATCTAATAACAACTTTAGACTTCACACACTTCACTAATATACAGTGATGGGATTTCCTATAGGGAAAACTTCTGAATTTTAGGAAAAAAACTTATTCTTTATAAAAAATTTTGCTTGCTTCGAAACCCCTTATGGTCAAAGAAAAATCCAGTAAACATTAAGATAAGATAAATAAAATGGTGAAGTAGCCATCATAGTACTTTTCCTATATTTTACTCGAAAACTATAAGGTTTACGCAAAAAGGCTATTCTTAATGATTTGTTCACTTTTGAATTCTCTACAAATTTTTATAATACACGTTTCATGTAACTCTAATAGTTAATAGTTTATTAGCAATTGGCAAAAAATATCAAAATTTTCAATTTTTTTTTTTTTTTCTCAAAAGTTAAGAATTTTATGAAAAATATGTTTTGATAAAACTTATTAAGTTTTTCATTCCCTTTAACTTTTGTATGAACCGTTTTTTAAAATTTTTCATATTTAGAAAAATAAAACGAAAAAACAAAAAAAACGCCTCGAATAAACATCCACTTCCCGTCTATGAATGTTCACCAAAAACTTTTCAGTTCTAATCATTCGTTTTTGAGAGACAGCGTCCACCGACAGACAGCCAGACAGACACACACAGACACAAAAAATATTTTCCAGAAATTAAGAGGGAGGAATGTTTCTGTAATGTTGGGCACTTAAGCAAACACGGGGACGTCTGCTAGTTTAAGTCTCTTTAGTTTTATAGTAAAGTTTCTCAGTTTGTAGGGGTCTATTTTCAGTTCGGATGCACTTATGAACACTGGGCTTCCCGATGTGTCTTCAAAATTTGGCACTTTATTGTTTTTATATACAAGGTCGCACTTATTCGGTTCGATTAGGAAGACTCCTTGTAGGTAGGTTATATATATGATCGGGGCAGATGACCATGATCTTTTCTTTGTACGGAAAGACAGCTAATAACTTGTTGGTATGTGGGAGTTTCTCTAGGTGATCATTCTTAATTTCAAGTTTGGTGAATTTGCATACATCCAAAGTTCCATTAAGTAGTAAGTAGTTGGAAATTTAAAATTAAGTCATTCTTGCATTGAAATTGACCGTTGATACCAAAGCACAAGACACTTAGAGGCAATATTTTTGGTTAATATTTGATTTTAGTAAAACTCTAACATTCGGAATTATAGTAACGTAGTCTGGCTCGTACTTTGTACGGATGGGGTACATCATGTATAAACTATATGGATGTTCGTAATTGATGGGTAAAGATAAAAAGTAGTGAATTTGTGTTTCCTCAATTTTATAATCGACAGTTATTACTGATTCGAAGTTAATAATGTTTTCGGGTTTTAGATCAAATGGTAGTTCGTTGTAATGGGTTGAAATTTTGATTAATTCATCGTACAGGTCCTGAGGCCTAATTATGTCTGAGCTTATGACTTTTAATTTGCAAAAGGCTAAAGAATTTATATTTTGCGGAATATTTCCAATTATGCCAAAAAGTAAAATCTGCTGATTGTATAGATCTTTCGTGAACATGATATGTTGATGATCGACGTCTTTGAATATCGCGTATAATAGCTTGATCCTAGATTCTAATGTGTTCTGATTGTGTGAAATGTCTTGAACGGTTTTGTTAAAATTTTGAATAATTTTTGTATTAATAGTGTAACCAAATTTCAATTGATTTTGGAGATTGTTTTCATTGTTTGCCAAATGTTTTAGTATTTAATTTATTCTTTCATTGTTAGGGTCGTCCATATTGCCACTTATAGCTTTAATTACCGTACCCAATCCATCAATTAATCCTCTTTTAATTCGCTTGTTTTTGACACTCAGTTGAATTGTCTTTATTTTTTCGAATATATCATTTCTGGAATAATTTAGCAATTTATCATGGTTTTTGAAATCGTTTTTAAATTTAGAAATATTATTCGTTATTTCTTTCATAAATTCGTATTGAGCATTTAGATTCTCGAATTCTTTATAAATGGGTTCTAAATTGTAGTGGTGTACTAAAGTGTGTTTAGAAATTTCTAATTTAGCTTTTCCTAAATTTATGAATAGTAACCCTGCGTTTTTTATAATGTCTTTAATTTCGAATCCGATCACAGGCGTGATGAGAAGTAACCTGGAACCAATTGGTTATTATTATTATTTAATTTTTAGAAGAGCCGGACGTTAGATCATTTAGTATATAAATGTTTATTTGTGGGTTGCAATCTTGAAAAATATAACCTATCATGGTTTTTACAATTTTATAATTTAGATTGTCGAGTCCGCAGCCTAATTTGGGGATTGCCAGGTTTGTTATCTTATTATTGTCTCAACTTAATTAAAGTGCTGAAAAGGTCTATTAAGGAAGTTTTTTAAAGAGGTATTGTTTTGTAATCAGATATATGGTGCATCCATTGTCTTCTTTTAAATGGCATAATGAGTGGACTTGCCAAACTTTAATTTAAATTCCTTTGCTATGCCCTTGTCAAATATTTTTCCTTGGCCTTATTATGTTTGATATGTGAATTTTTCCTACCTGGTTATGGTATCTAGTCTCAATTTCCGCGGTCTTTCGGTTGGGGTTTGCACTTTTTATATCTATTTATTTAATGTTTTTGTCTGACTTAAATAAATGCTTCTTCTGGAATTTTTGGAATTTCTTCGAGTGTTATATTACGTTTTTCAATAGCTCTAGTTTTGTTGTCGGTTATAGTAGCATTAATTTTTTCGTATAATAGTTTAACTTTAGTCTTGTGAGTTTGGAAATAATTGTTTATTCGTGCTATTTCTATGTCAAGATCCAATAGAAAGTTATTATCAATATGCTCAGAAATTATTTCAAAAGGTTTAAGTTTAGTGGTCGAATGAATTGAATTGTTGTAGGCCAAGATAGCATATAAGATTTTAGATTCGATTGGTTCTTTTTTATATAAATTTTGATTGTTTAGTAGTCTAATGTGTTCCACAATTGTTGAATGAACACGTTCTACTATTCCGTTCGATTTGGCATGTTGCGAGCTGATAAAATTCCCCAATTACGGTATTTTTCAATTCTAGGTGATTATCTGATATGATTAAGATTGGTGTTCCATGGTGACAAAAGAATTTGATTAAATTAGTCGTAATTCTGATAGCTTGGTAGGAACTTAATTTGTACATCTGGGTGTATTTTGAAATTTTGAAAATGAGTCTATTATAGTCAGAAATTTAACATTCTCTACCACGATACAGTCGATATGTATTATTTCGAACGGTTTCATAGCCGTGGGGGTGGTATTGAATTTTATTTTTAAAGGTTTGCGTTCGTTTTTTGAGACAAGACAGATTTCGCAATTGTTTATGTATTCTTGTATAGATTTCCTCATATTAGGCCAATAATATGTACGTTTTAGTTTCAGCTCAGTCTTATTAATACCTCTATGGTTAGTTTTGCCCTCATGATAGTTTCGTATTGTTTCAGTTATATCATCGGTGTTTTCTATGTCAGTCAAAATATGAGCGCATTTAATAATTTTGATTTCAGAATTCTTGAAATATTGTTGTAGAATGCTACTAAATTTTTCGTAGACTGTACTTTCGAAGTATAAGTGATAATTTACATTTAAGACTATATATTCTTTAATGAAACACATTTATTTTAATTTTCTTTTTATTAAATAGTGTTGTGATTTTGGGTTTAGAAGGAGAGTGTTTTACTTCTGAAATAATTATTTGGTTGTCACCAATGTTCACGGGTTTGTCAGAAATGGGAATATTCATTATGGGATGTTCTAAACTGGAATGTATAAAAAAATATATAAATCCTTACGTATGTATATATGAATGTATAGTTGCGCCATCGTTTGCAGTATCGTTACATGTATTGGGTGATGGGTTATCAAAATTTTTTAGGTATTCTTCTAGATTTGACCCGTATTCCTCGTTAATATTTAGTTCTATTCGTGAATGTGCGTCAGCGTTTTTATTTATAATACCTTTTTTATAGACAATAGAATAATCATATTCTGCAAGTTTTAGGCGCCATCTTACCAATTTCCAACTTTGTTCTTTCAACGACATCAGCCATTGGAGGGGCTTGTGGTATGTGACTATCTGAAAGGTACGCCCAAACAAATATGGGCGGAAGTATTTCAATGCCCAAACTATCGCAAATAATTCCTTTCAATTGTTGAGTACCTGGTTTATGAATCATTTAATGTCCTACTAGCGTATGCAATGGGCAAATCTGACTCAATTTTACCTTGCGATAACACGACGCCGAGAGCTTATTTTCTGGCGTCTGTGGTAAGTATAAAGGGATTAGAAAAGTCGGGATATTGAAGTAAGGGATGATTTGTCAAGACATTTTTGCAGAGATTAAAGCAATTCGTGTAGCCGGGATCATTAATATTGATAATAGAATTTTTCTTTAATTTTTATTTAGTCATTGGTTTAGTTAAATCAGCGAAATTTTTAATTAATTAATCCTTTATTTGTTTTGTCGTTTTGGGGATTGGGTAATTTTGAATAGCTATAATTTTGTCGGGGCACACCTTCGTGTCCAAAAACATGACCTAAATAAGTTTCTTATTCAGGCCATGTTGTTGCACACGAAGGTGTTAAACCAAACCCCGACAAAATTATAGATATTCAAAATTCATTTTCGTAGGAATTCTGATTTGTCTAATTGGATTTTAAAGTTAGACTCTCTTAGTCTTTTGAAAACTTCAGTCAGTCTGTTAACGTGTTCTTGTAAACTAGTGGAGAAAATTATAATATCAACCATACAGAAAAGGCAATATTCGTTTTGTATACCTCGTAAGTCGTCCATAACGAATTGGAACGTGGCGGGGGCATTTTTTAGTCCGAAAGGCATCCTCAAAAACTCATAATGTCCGTTTTCAGTATTGAACGCTGTCTTAGGGACATCTCGTTCATCAATTTCGATTTGGTGAAATCCCGATGCTAAATCTAATTTCGTAAAATATTGTGCTTTGCCTAGTTTGTCTAGTAAGTCAGAAATATTAGGAAGAGGGTAACGGTGACCTATAGTTTTTTGTCGTTTAAGGGTTACTTCCCTATCTAAATCAGTCTTGTTGACGGCGGTACAAAGGGCCCTACCATTTTTTTACAGTTGTGACACTCCGGTATCAAAAAGTTAAAAACGTCCATTCTTGGGACTATTATTTGACCATTTTTTACATTTTCTATTTCTACATCTATAATCTACTTGCTTTGCGCCGGCACTAATATTCGCTTAATGAATGGTAAAGCGTTATTAACGTTGTCATATTTATTGTTTGCAAAATCATTATTATTATTATTATTATTATTACTACTGAAATTTTCTACACTATTTTCGCGAAATCTAAATGGAATTTCGGTATATGGTGTAATTACTAAATTGTTTTTTAAATCTACACACGCGTTAATTTTGGACATATTATCGATCCCTAATAGAATATCGAAAGATGAGTAAAAATCAAATATGTAACTTTAAACTTTTAAAAAGGTTTTTTTAGTGAAATTATTGCACTGTGTGTCCCATGGGAAGTACCATGGGCACTGGTTACTTCAAAGGGATCGTTTTCAATGAAATTTTTCTCTAATTTATTAGCTAAACGGGGACTAATTAATGAACATGTGCTTCCAGAATCCATTAAAATTTTTGATTTCGTTATTGTGTCTGTGATAAATGGAAATTTACTCGCATTATTTACTATTCCTAAATATTCAACTGATTTTGTTCCGAAACGATCTAACCTAAAAAAACTATCTGTTGCCTTCTCATCGGTATAACTAATTTTGTTATTAATATTTTCAGAGGATGTGCACGGTTGGTCGAGGTTGTATAACCCTGGCCTGTTTGTATATGTCATTGATGTTGAATGTTGGGTTTGGTAACTGAGGTGGGTTTTGTCGGGGCAATTGATTAGAGTTTGAATTAAAATTTGATAAAGGTAATGCTTGTTATGCTACATTCTTGATGGAACCGGATATATAAGTTTGGTGAAGAAAAGCACTTGTATATTTTTATTTAATAATACTAATAATAGTAATACTCAGTATTACCTTTGATAATGAACTGCAAAGTTCGAAACACGTGTCAGGAAACTGTAAATAAAAATATGGAACATAACAAGTGCTTTTCTTCACCAAACTTAAAATTTGAGTTATTATTTGGATTATAATTATGATTAAAATTGGGGTTTTGGTTGTTATTGTAATTATTGGTATTAAATGGCCTGTTATTTGAAAATTGATTTTGAAAATTTTGTGGTTTCCCGAACACTTGTCTATTTGTGGGAAATCGCTGTTGATATTGCTGACATTAACAACCAAAAAAGTCTCTCCTAAAAAAGGATAAAAATAGTAAATAGAAGCATTTAAAAATGAATCCGGAAGTGCAAGAGGATATAAGCTCCCTCGGTATCATGGAAAATGAAGGGTTAGAGTGGAAGAACACTTTGTTATTGTGAACTCCGCCCGTGTCTCTTTCGCCCAAAATTTGAAGTACGTTTTTTTAATTGATTTATTGCATACATATTTTTTTAAGAAAGAAGTCCAAAGATGAATAAATAAATAAATAAATAAATAAATAAATAAATAAATAAACTGTAAATTTATTGGCTGACTTGGAAAAGCTCAGTTATTATTTGGTATTTTCGGAGAGTCCAATGTACTCTGCAAATTATTTTCTTTGATAACATAATTTATCGCGTCCTCCAGTGTAATAGGATCGCGTAAGCAAACAATGCTTTGTATGTTTCCGCGCAGACCGCGTACAAATGTTTTTTATTCATCATAGTTGTGCAAATAAATTCGCTTAGTGGCGTCTGGCATTTCCGCCGCTAATAATGAATTTATTTTGCTAGCTAATCTGCTTCGTAAAATCTGAAGGCGTTCTCCGATTAATTGCCGGCCAAGTGTTTAATTCTGTCCGCGAACCTATGGCAATCAGCGCGTGGTCTTGTAGTTTGCTAATAATTGCATTTATTAAATAATTATTGACTTGGATATTATTTAATGGTCTAAACTGATTCAATACGGCTTCGCACCTAGATATGAAGACTTCCACTAATTCACTATTTCCGTTAAATGATGGAATTGTATCCACGTTTAATTTAATAAGGCGGTACTCAACGACTTCCATGTTTAAGTTTATATTTAAAAATTGATTTATTAGATCGTTAACGGGACTACCAGGAGTATGAGAATAGATAGGGGAATGAACACTAAGATTTGACGGGTCCGAGCCAGAGTCCGATTCGCTTGTGAAGACAAAAATGAAAAAGCCTGTAAAAAAACGTACTTACCAACCGAAGATCACGCTGTCCATCTGTCTTTGGTGTTCGTCCAGGGAGACTGTGGACCGGGTGATTTGATGTCCTTGCGTCCTGCTACCTTCGGACTGGTGTTCTCGATTTCTTGAGAATACTCAGATCAGAGACGACGTGAATATGATGTAGGTTCTTTCCAATTAATCATTGAACGAAAGGAGCTTGATATTCGCTCAGGCCCTCTTTGGAAAAATCCAATAATTTATGAAATAACATAATAATTAATTTAATGAATTAACACAGGACGTGTCTAACTGTATTACAAATTTAATATTAATTTAATACATGCGCGCCAGTGGTTTTATAAAGTATCTTTTACACACTAAGCAAAACGCCTACATACGATTGTATCATCTACTTACTACGCTAAAATAAATGAATATGAATATTAAAACAATAGATTCATTATTAATTAACAAAAGGAATTATAATATAGGACATTGTTGTAGCTGCAGGTTACTTATACAGGGTGATCTACTAGCTCGGTGACAAACTTTGACAAGTGAATTCTGACGTTATTTTAAGCAAAAAATGTTTATAACATGATGTCCGATTTCGCTTCGTTGAAGAGATAAATGGGATCAGAATTTGCTATGAAATAATTCAAATAAGACAATAAAGTCACCAATAAAATAGCGATGGTCAAGATAAAACAACAACCAGTTGCCTGCAAAAATAAGCAAAGCTTAAACTTGAAGTTTATTATAAAAAATTAACAAAACAAGTAAATATTACGTAAAAAATGAAAACTTAAAACGTTACAATATGTATTCAAAATGTCCACCTGCAGCTTGTATGCAAGCATCACATCGATGCATTAAAGATTTCATAAAACGACGTATAATATCTGAAGTATTTCTTATGTGATTTGCGTCATCTTCAATTCTGTCAAGTAATTGCTAACGAGTAGTAATTTCAACTTGATAAACAAACAGCTTCATGTTCATTGGCCAAAGGGATTTAAATCCGGGGACCGTGGTGGACAATGTACTAGATCCTGTTTTGTTTTATGTCATTATTGGTATGTTATTATTATTACAATTATTGCTGTTCTAGCCTAATGGATAATAAATTAGACGTTTCTGAACACTTGTAAATGTATTCTTTATTATTATTCTTATAATTGTAAATGATCTGACTTTTCTAAGTAAATCGATACATTAGAACTTTTATTTAAAAAAACACCTTATGGTGTAATACCCAATGTTTTGGCGTTTTCTCCAAAAACGCGAAGACTTAAGACTGAAGTTATAAATACGATTCGATAGGTAATTAAAAAGTGCATTTGCCGGTAAGTTAAAAATATGGCGTTCCATTTAAATAAATGAAGTTATAGACACTTAAAATTCTCATTTGTTTAATTTTAATTTTTGTACACACTGTATAAGACAAGTTTATTATACTTGAGAAAATTTGATTCAAAAACTATTTGTCTTTTAAAAATATTTGATATCTTGTACGGTTTTCGCACAAAAAATAAAATATATTTTTTTCGTGGCCGTCTTTCATTAAAAAATATAAATTATGTGTAATAATTATTACCGAGTATGTTGTTTATATTTGGAGCAAACAGAATTCTTGCTTATATTAGGATTTTGCGAAAGAAATTGCTTGAAAAATGTTAGATGGTGCTTTGATTTATTTTATCAATTGCTATTATTTAATTTTTACTCAATTGAGTAAGTTAATTTACTTATTTATGGATGCATAATAGGCATACCATATTGATATTTTATTTTGTTTGTGCGATAATCGTACAATCTGGTCCGGCCATTTCCCCACATTAACGGCACATCCTGTATATATCTGCAGTTATAGAAACAACTACCCAAGGGCTTTAATACATTTTATTAATAAATTATGCCCAATGTGGGTATTTTGCTTTATACCTAACGTAATTATTTCCTTACTAATCCGTTTCAGGTATAATTAGGACCATCGGCCCACAAGATTTCGTATTTGTGTCAGTTGCCGTACATACCACAGTAAATATTTAACTTTTTCATATTTGCTGACTCTATATTCACTGTTTAATGAATGTTTCAATAAAATGTATTTAAATCCTTTAGTTCGTTGTAGAAAATTAAATAATAAACTTAAAAATACGAAAACATTTCGTGAATCTACAACAGTGAGTCTTACTAAGACTACAAAACAAATTAATTTGAAACAACTACTTCTCTGGCTAAAACCTCGACAGACGTTGAATAAAACAAAGTTAATTTGCGTGTTACGAATAGTACAACTATCAAAGCAACACTAATTTGAATGAAATTATTTCTGTTGAATAAACTAATAAATGATAAAATGTATTTTAGATTCTTTAAATATGACTATAACATGAAAAATTATGCACAAAAATAAATTTAAACTGATTTCATTAAATTAAATTAGTAAAAGCAATTAAAAATCTAGCATTCAAGTTTATAATCATCTGCAGACACGTGTTTCGAACTTTCGCTCTCTTCAGTACAGCTTTATTATAAAATTGATTTTAAATACAAATACATATCTGAGTAAGTTATTTATATTTCATTATATTTATTATCATATTTCATTATATTATTTTTATTTGTATTTAAAATCAATTTTATAATAAAGCTGTACTGAAGAGAGCGAAAGTTCGAAACACGTGTCTGCAGATGATTATAAACTTGAATGCTAGATTTTTAATTGCTTTTGCTAATTTAATTTAATGAAATCAGTTTAAAGTTATTTTTGTGCATAATTTTTCATGTTATAGTCATATTTAAATAATCTAAAATACATTTTATCATTTATTAGTTTATTCAACAGAAATAATTTCATTCAAATTTCAAAAGATTGTATCAATAACAGTCATTTTATAGATATAGATAATTTTAAGATTTTATACTCAGGTAATAAGGGATTTAATTTAAATCTGACAGAAGGCCTTGAAATTAATAGGGCAATAAAAGCGGGAAAACACATCGTTAACGACAACGAGGAGATTTGGACTTCCCCAATTCTCGAATCACTTATTACCTGAATATATAAACATCGCCGTCTTTCTTCTAATAGTTACTCTTGAAAATGCTGTAAAAAGCGAAACTAGTCGAGTGAATATAAAATTTAGTGAAACAAACCAAGTGTTTTTAATTAATTACCTATCATTCAAATTAGTGTTGCTTTGATAGTTGCACTATTCGTAACACGCAAATTAACTTTGTTTTATTCAACATCTGTCGAGGTTTTAGCCAGAGAAGTAGTTGTTTCAAATTAATTTGTTTTGTAGTCTTAGTAAGATTCACGAAATGTTTTTGTATTTTTAAGTTTATGAATGTTTCAATGTTTCAATGTTAATTTGGCCAAAATAAAGAATTAAATAGATTTAAAATTGTGTTGCATTGATAGCTTTGCTATTTTGTAACTCGAAACTTAATTTTGTATAATTCAATATCTGTCAGAGAAATATTTGTTTCTATAAGTGATTTATTTCGTAGTCTGAATAAAACACATTGTTGTACATTTAATAAAATTTATTATATGTACTGTTATCTTGTCGCATGATGTAGACCTCAAATTGTATTTAGATTTTTCATAATACATACTTTTTCGGTTGCACATATATTAGCCTTAGTTCTTCTATAAATAAAAAAATCATTTGACGTGTCAAATAAGTATTACGTTTGGGCAGCGGATTGATTGGCCAATAGAAAATATATAACTGAAATATTCATGAGTAACATAACAATATATTATTCAAAATTCAAAATATCCTACATAAACACAATATAAACGTTCTTTTGAAAAAATTAACAATTGTTTATTAAATCCTAAAACTAAAATACCGACAGATCAGAGATATATAACTGGTCGTAATTTCAAGAATCGTTTTGGGATACATTTGCACTCTAATCGATAAGTCGTCTTTCGCCAAACACGTGATTGAAAATAATCATTCTTTTGGCGATGATGTCCTTTCGTTTATTTATTTTGCTGAAAAGGGTCGAAAAAACCTGGAATTATTAGCAATTCACAGAGCACGTGCTAATATGAGAACTCCAGTAATTAAGGACAAACTTGATCTAGAAAACACTACTATCTTTAATGCCAGTATAAAACATGAATCGGTTTGAGTATAAATGCCGCACCTATTGGAGTTTAAGTTACTTACAGTTTAAAAATGGCACGTTAATTTATCAAAACCATTGGTCACCAAATAAATAAAATCTGAATTACAAATACACTTATTTATTCGTAACTCTTTATGTTTAATAAAGTTATATTTAACAATATTCTTAAAGTTTCTATAAACATTTTTGAACCCAAAACGTTTCTAGACTAAATGACTGATTAATACTTAATGATATGTGTGTTCACTCGAAGCTACTGTTGCTTGTTTACAACATTTTTTTAAATAAGTTGTTTATAATTTAAAAAAAAAATATTAACTTTCATTTTAACAAAATTTTGGAACGAACTTGACTTTAGGTACAAATTTGTTAGTAGTTTTAAACAAGAGCGTTTATATGCCACGAAAGGATAAATTTTAATTTGTTAATGTAGTTAATTAGAATAATTCTTCGATTTTTATTTCATTAATGAAAATCAAAGTATAACAACTAGAGCTATATTTAATATTTTAAAGGGAAAGGACAAATTTTAATTTGTTAATGTAGTTAATTAGAATAATTCTTCGATTTTTATTTCATTAATGAAAATCAAAATATAACAACTAGAGCTATATTTAATATTTTAAAGGGAACCGTATCGATTTAATTTGGTTGATTGAGTTACTTGAAGATAATAATAACTTTGATTAAAACACTTAGAACCTTTCTTCAATATTTTATTTTTATCCAGATGCACATTTCGGACACAAAGTGTCCATTATCAATGGTATGAAACAAACGTCGATAGACAGGTATCAAAACGAAGAAAATGTATTTTAAAGATGGCAGAAAAATGATATTGAAAATATGAGTTATGATATTTTGAATTGTTATTTTGTTCAATTTCCTTTAGTTAAATAAATTTATTTAATTTCATAAAGGTCGAACACTATTTTCAAATTGACAATATTGTATTAATAATTTGTTGATTGAGATCGGGCTATTAAGAGCTCTTAACAGTCCGCATTTTCGTTGGCAGGAAAATATAACTAGCTTAAGGTTTGTCAAAAGTGACAGTTTCCCACATAAATATGCCTAGTACGACGAAAATTTATACTCAATGCAGGACCAAAAAGGAGTAGGGATTTTTTGACCACATTAGGTACACACTTTTAACTATTAATGGTAAGGTATTAACATTATTCTCCGCAAAATACGTAACTCTTATATAAATCATTTAAAATTATAAGACACACATAATACTATTAAACAAAAACACATTTTTGTAAATTAAATGATAATAATTTATTAGAAAAAACACGAAAATATTTTCGTAAAATCTACAACAAATGAGTCTTAGTAGTCTCAATAAATTATTTTTACACGTTAAAAATAAAATATTATGTCACCACATCCCCATCCTAGGTCAAGGGGTGTATTCAGGGGTTATATTTTAAAATGTCTTATTTAAGGATGGTGAACCTTCTAGTTAAATTTAAACACATTTTCATCAAAAAAAATCATCTTGATCGAACGTGAAAAAAATTCCGAGTTACTGGCCAACTGTCTCAAGAATAATTACGAGTGCAAAGGGTTAAGACTACAAGAACAAATCACTTTTGAAACAACTACTTCTCTAGCTAATACTTCGACAGACATTGAATGATACAAAAGTAATTTGCGTGTTACAAAATAGCAAAGCTTTCAAAGTAACATTAGTTTGAACATATTTCTTTCTGTAAAATGAACTAAAAATGATTGAATGTACGTTAAATAGTTTATGAGTGACTATACTATGGTAATTTGGAACACAAAAATAAATTTAGGTTGATGTAATTAAAAATAAATTAGCAAAAGCAATTAAATAATTCAATACTCAATTTTACAACCATCTGTAGACACGTGTTTCCATATTTCAATCTCTTCAGTACAGCTTTATTATAAAATTGATTTCAAACATAAATAAAATGTTTACTAAAATAAATATAATGAAATATAAATAACTTACTCAGGTATGTACGGCAACTGACACAATAATGAAATATAATAGACTGAAGGTCTTATTTATACCTGAAATGGATTACTGAATTCTACGGAAATAATTACGTTCGGGATTAAGGAAAATGCCCACTTAGAGCATAATTTAATAATAAAAATATATAAGTCCTTTACGTTGTAGAAAAAAGGACTTATATATTTTGATAACAATTTAATATTTATGTTTATGTATTGAAAAATAATAAATTTATATTTTTAAATCTAGTTTTATTTTGATAATTGGTTTTTTTTACAAAAGTTTCTAAATTGGCATTAGGTAAAACCTTAGAAAGTGATAATTATAATTTCTGTAATGATGATGTGACATATTGATCGCCGAATAAATATTTTATAATATTTTTATTAATAATAAATATATCTCTAATATATTATACTCATTATACATACCATTTTTATTTTAAATACGTGATTCTTAAATACGTAACAACTCGCAACGAATAAATCTTGGTCCAATACATGCTCTTTAATAAGAATTTTATAGGGTCATAAAAAACTATTACTGCATTATGGTGATGCATAAAATTAGCTAAACTTAACCCATTTATTCTCTTACAGAATGTAATTTTATAGAATGGAAAAAGATTAAAATTTCATATAAATTTACGGTATGAAAATAAAGGAAATACATTAAGTATTAGCTCCTGAGATTGACTTTACACAAAATAAAACAAATACATACTGAGTACAAATAAAAATACATATTCCAAAGTTTTTTTCCGCCAGCCATTTTATTACTTCTTTCCAATTTATAATTATGGCGTGATATAAACATTTATTAATTAAAAAAAGTGAATAGACCGATGTGTGGATATGACATTATAACAAATCAATTTTACAAAATTTATTAATTTTATAACCACTTCGTTTCTATACTTCTAAAAGTGTTTGAGTATATATCTAAAATATACATTGAAGTATACAGAAATATATAATACTCTAATTCTAAACATTTATTTAAATTTTCTATGTATGAATTAATTTTAGATATATTCGTATTATGAGAGTTTGTATATTTATTGTTGTAAGCATCTTGATAACGATGCTCTCCAGGAACAACATCTGGCAGAAGGGCCGCTGCAGGGTCTCGTCCTTGTTTGACCTCGCAGTCAGTAATGCTCTAGGCATCCGTAAAATACTCCTATTGTAGGCCTAGGTGTCACGTTGGCTTCAGACTCCCAATGTTTTTCAGTTGTTTATCGAAACAGAGCCTTGCGTACGTATGAGTGCATGTGTGTCTGTATTCTTTGTTTAGGTAGAGAGGTAAAAAATATCTTAGACCTTATTAGGGTTTACAATCGAGCAGTTTATCGGACACCAAATATGTTTTACGGTTTGGTTACTTATAACCAATTTACTATAGAAATTCATCTCTAACTGAAATTGATTATTTAAATCAATTCTGGTACTGAAGAATTTCTTTACCTTGGCTAATAGTTACTAAAGGTTAGTAAATTTTAGATATCTTCTTTCAATTTTTAATTTGATGAATTATTGGCATTCCACAATATTTTGTTTTAAACTAATTTTGAATTTCTTATTGTCAAAAATGTTTTTAAATGATACCGGTAAGTTAACATTTCACCCCTGCTATGAAAATACTATTTTTTAAGACTTCGGCTGTGTTAGGTTGAATTTCTAAATTAATAATAATAATAGATTTATTTCCCAACAGACAATACATCTAATTACAGGGAAATCGTATCAATAGCTATAAACATTATTATTAGAACTAGAACTTAATAGCTAATAATTATGAAAAAAATACAATATGTTATAACTCACCTAAAGTATTTCTGATATTAAACTAAAAACATTTAGACTACCAGCAAAAATATCAACAGAATGCTGCACAGAAGCATACACCTTAAACATGTTATTAATCGGCAAATTATATCGGATGTTAGTTTGTGACTTGTCTACTTGCAAATCTGGGAATGCGAATATTAATTAATGACAATAAATTTGGATAATCAATTCCGTAATTAATAATCTTAAATAATAGTGTTACCAAAATTAATGAAATGGACAAAAGTCCTACAGCCGTTATTTAACTTAGACAGGGTGCCTACTGTGATACAAGTTAAAATCATCCATTAAAAGTGAAGTGCGAAAAATTTATGAGCAGATCCACACATCTCAAATCTTGCAGGTAGTTGAACGTTGCTCTTTAAGACCCTTTATGCATGTAATATAACACCAGTTTTAGGATATTTAATAGTATACTATTTTTCGTATTTCTTTACTGCAATTACATATATTTTTTTGAGAGGAGGAATGCTCCGCCTCTTCTACAGAGGTGTGTGGGACTCGTCCTATTCCTTCTGAACAAGCCCTACCCACTAAACCTCCTCTCTTTCTCTCTGGGGGAACCGGTGGCATCGCAGGGCATTCTTCGCCTGGAACCCCCCTGCCTCAACCTTTACTGTCCTATTTGTAATGGTTGCCGCGCCAAGTTGGCCAGGACGTCCCCTTTGGTGGTAATAATCTTCTTGGCCACCGTATCCCATTTGTCGTTGCCCGACAGTATCGTGGGAACCAGATTTTCTACGGAGATTGCTGTCCCCAACTCCGCATTCAGCCGCTCGCGTTCCGTGCGCCACTTGTCGCACACGAATAGAGTGTAATGTGCATCGTCGGTTGCTCCTTAGCACCAGTCGCAAGTCGCGTTCTCAGCCTTTCCGATACGGTGGAGGTGAGCCTTAAAGCAGCCATGTCCGGTGAGCAGTTGGGTGAGGTGGTAAGTCAGCTCACCGTTTTCCCCCCGGATCCATGGGCCCACTTCGGGGATTAACCTTTTGGTCCATGACCCGGACGTGGTCGTGCTCCACCTGTCTTGCCATTCGTTTTCGAGCTCGATCCTAGTGTTTGCCTTGGCTGCCTCTCTCATGAGTCCTCCAGCTACCAGGTCATGAATGCGTGAACTGGCTTTGACTCTTAGGTCCGATGGTGCCATGGAGGACAGCACCTCTAATGCTGCTTTTGCGACCGTACGATATCCCCGTGCCTCCGGCCTCATGGCGCTGCCTAGTCGGGCAACATTCCTGGCCGAGCCGAGACATTCTGCCCATGCTGGGGCGGCGTACAGTAGTTTGGACGATGCCACCCCCATAAGTAGCCTCCTCGTGCCCTCCGAAGAACCGCCCATATTGTTTAGCAGGCGTGCGACTGCTCTTACTGCCCTAGCTGCCCCTGCCGATGCTTCTCGTACGTGGGTGCTGCAGAGTGGGTTCGCTTCTAGGATAACTCCCAGGTACTTAATCCATTTGGTGACCACTATTTCCTGGCCCAGGAGTTGTATGGTCTCGCCAGGCACGCGTCCCGCCCTTCTTCGGCAGTCAGCCACTCTGCGACCATCCGAACTGTGCGTCGAGCCGTTGCCTTTGTGTCCGCGAGTTCCCTCTTGCTGACTACGATCAGGAGATCGTCGGCGAAACCGCTTATCTCGGCCCCTTCTGGTAGCGGTAGGCGAAGCACGCCATCGTACGCTAGGTTCCACATGAAAAGGGCCGAGTACCGAGCATTGGGGCACCCCGCTGCTTGTATTGGACCGCTGTTAAGCGCCTAGATCCCCGGTGAATAATAGCTCTCCATCTGTTAAGTAGTCCCGGAAGATGTTAATAAGGTAGCCTGGCTCATTTCTGTCTAGTAGCGCCTGCAGTATATTGCGTCTGGGGAGGGTATTGAAGGCATTCCTTATGTCCAATGCGATGCCCATGCATTGCTTCTAAGGGACCGCTGTTTCCACGCTTCATGATCGCCTTGACCTTGAGGATGGCGTCCGTGGTTGACCTGCCTCGCCGAAATCCATATTGGTTTTCTGCCAGACCGTCTGATTCTTCCAGGGCAGCGTTTGTCCTGTTTGCTAATAACCTCTCCAATGCCTTCCCCTCGCCATCTAAGATGCATATAGGACTATAGCCCTCAGGTTTGTTTTGCGGCTTGCCTTTCTTTCGTAGCAAGACCAACTGTGCGCGTTTATACTTCGGGGAATGCCCCATTTGCTAGGCATTTGTTTCCATCAGTAGCTCTGGGTTATCCCCGGAGGACAGTTTAATTGCTTCGTTTGGCACTCCCCCGGGAACGGGCGCCTTGCAGTTTGGGAGGGCCATCACGGCTCCCGCAACCTCCTCCAATGTAAACATCTGGGCTGCAGTCGGTTTTACCGCTGGGGCCATGGATTGATCCTCCGCGTCGGGTGGTGCAGGTGGAAAGAGTGCCTCCACCACAGCGGTAGCCCCTCCCTGGACCAGTGAACCCACGTTGGGCAGCGAGGCTCCAAGTTTCTTGACTACAATCTTGTAGGGGCGGCCCCATATATCGTCCTCGACCTCCTCAAAAAGCTGTCGCCATTTAAAAGACTTGCTTTGTGTGATGGCCAGCCGCAGCTCCCGCTTTGTCTTCGCCCATGCCTCAAGTTGGTTAGTGATGTCCCTGCCGCTTCTCCTACTCTGGGCTAATTTCCTCCTAGCCGCGTTTGCTGCCCGCCTAGCTTCTGCTACCTCTTCATCTTTTCGACGAATTTTGCCTTGTCGATTTTGTTCACCGCCCATCTAATCCTATGGTCTTGTGGGCGGGGAGGGGGGTCTCGGGCAGCCTTGACGGAGAAGGAGATGTAGTGATGGTCGCTGTAGTTTTCTTTCTCCGTCTCAACCTTCCAGTTTACGATCCTTGTTGACATATTGTTGGATGTCAGGGTGAGGTCGATTATGGATTCCGAGTTGTTCCTGTGGAGCGTGGGGACGCTCCCCCTGTTCGCAACCGCGAGGTCCTGAGCGGCGATCAGGTCCACGAGCTTCTCGCAGCGTACATCCGTCCTGCTCTCCCCCCACATGAAGTGTTTAGCGTTAAAATCGCGCTCTGAGCCATTCTTCGTAATCCGTCGTATCCGTGTTCGGCGAAGCGTAGCAGCCTATGTAGGTGACGCCGGCCAACCTGACCCAGGCAATGCCCCTCCTGGGGCTGCCCGACGCCGTGGCTAGATGTTTGGTCGTCTCCCCCCTTATTTGGATGGCGACGTCCCCGTCGATATTGTCCCTATACCAGTACCACCCCGTCGCGGTCCTGGAGTTATTAGGCTCGCTCACGACTAATACGTGGGTGCCTTCTTCCCTCGCAGTTTGTTCGAGTAAGTCGTGCGCCGCATGACACCGATTTAGGTTGGCCTGTATTACATCGATAGCGCCCATACTTTGTGGTTCCCGAGACCGCCCGCTTTTGGCCCCCTGTGCGTTAGTGTCGCCGGATTGTGGCCTACGGCAGGCATTACCTAGTCATTTCGCTGCCTTCTTACTGCTCCATGGCCATTTCAAGCGCAGCGCATCTGGCACTGCCCAGGTAGTGGTCTGTTTCCACCCCCATCGCGGCGCAGGCCGGGCATTTGGGTGTGGCCTGGCATTCCTTCTCCTCGTGTCCTGTCCCACAGTAACGCCTGCAAGCATCCCTCACGTCGGCTTCCGTGCATTCGCCCGCGGAGTGCTCGCCTATCGCCTACATCGCGTGAAGGGTGTCGGCTTGGTGCGCCTTTCTTGGATACAGCAATTAGAGAAGCCCAGCCATACCTTACCCATTTTGAGTAATCTGGCGGTGACCTCCGTGGTCCCCTCGACCAGGGCAATTCTTAGGTTGGCCGCGTACTGTCTGATCCATATGACTCTGTCGGCCTCGGGTTTTTCAAGCGCCCTGTCCAGGCCCTCGATAATGTCTGCCTCCGTACAGTCTTCGTCCAGGCCCTCGATAATGTCTGCCTTCGTACAGTCTTAGTCCAGGCCCTTCACCTCCACGCAGGCTAGGCTTCCAGCCGTCAGTTTTGCTGCCCCTTCCCCTAATATTCTATTTACATGTATGAACTAATACACATACTATTAGAAAAGTTAATTTTAAAAAGTATTTAAATGATTTAATTTGGTTGTATTCTTTTCATTTATTAACGCTTTTACATTTTATTAAGGAATTATAAGTGCAATAATAATAATAAATAACACACGAAGATTTAAAAAGGCGTAGAAATGAAAAAAAAACTTTTAAAACTTTCATTTATTTAAATAAATAATTATTATTTAAATGAAAAACAAACACTAAACTATACTTTTGACGGTTTAATGTCATTATCAAGTGACATTAAACCGTCGAAACTAAGTCGTGTGTCATTTAATATTAACACTTGTATCTCAGTATGCACTCTGTCAAACTTAAATAACGATTGTGGAACTTTTGGGCTATTCGCCTTCTTTGATTTACCCAATGTTGATTTAAAGTAGATTTTGGTAAATCGTGCTTCATCTGTCCTAGAAAAATTGGCATAATCTTCACATTTTTTGAAGATACCAGCTGCTAAACTGTATTTTCGGTAATAATCATTATGCCCTATATTTTGTACAATTGTTAGTTTGTAAGAGTGATACTTGTTTTTCTTTAAGATTATGTGAACAGTAGGTTTTGAAATCCCTGTTTTCGAGCTACACCACGAACTAATGTGCTGGAATTGTTGGTAACCTTCTGCAAAATATTATTTCGACATATATCCGTATAATTAACTTCATAGATAGCTCGATTTTGTTCAAAGCTTCAACAATTCTGTAAATTTGTAACTAGTCTTCTAAAAAATGTCCTGTGTGGTTATTGTCTTTATGGAAAATGCTCTGCATATGTCGTGCATGCATTTTGAATGTTTCTATTTGCTTTGAAATACACGTCAACTTGTCCTTTGTTTGAATATTTATGTGCCATTATCAATACTTATTATTACATATCGTAATACTTGATAATAAATAATTACTTATCACTAACTACAAGTAGATTAAAAGGTTTAACTTACCTCTGTAGCACTAATTGTACTTTGACAGGTTTTCGTTTTGTTTCATTGTTCCACATTGATGTTTAATTCAATGGCTTACTAATTTTATTGGACAGCCTGTATTTTTATTAATAATGAAATTAAATGTCACTATCGTTTCTTTATTTTGTATTATTACTCAGAATATCGTTTCACTTTCATTTGTCACTGGAGTTTAATTGCATAGACAACTAATTTCATATTAAAGATTAATTTACATTTTTATCAATATTTTGCTTGCAACTAAATTTCAGACATATTATACATCATTAAAAATCATTACTTAAGCACTATCTAATAAACCCATAATCTAATATGGCCACCATAATAAAAACAAAATATAGCGCTAATAACCTGGAAACAAATACTAATCGGTGCTTTCTGTTGACACCAAGAAATTTGTTTTAGAGGCTATGCATTTTAAATTATAAAAAGTAGGCCTAAACATTTATAAAAAATACATACAACCCGGTATATATTTACATTAAGCATAATTCAATCTATTGGCAAGTTAATTAAGAAATATAAATGAAACATATTTTCTATAAACTAATTTAATATGTATCATGAATCTTTATTTATATTTATGTAAAAAGCATTTATTCAAGTGACTGATTTTTCATTAAATTTTAATGTATTATTAATATATCTTTGCATTTTGATTTCTATTGTGGCACAAGGCTTGTTTAATGAATCTATTATACCGTTAAAATGAATTTAACCCAAAGTTTAAGTGATTTAAATATTTAATTTAAAACGTAGCAAATAGTGAAAACATGAGGAAATATGTGAGTCGACTTTTTTTGTTAAATTCGAGTAAATTAAGGTATATATAGGGAATTCGATTTGAGGAAGCAATAGAGAATCGGTTTAGAAGGTTAAAAGAGAAATAAGAAATTATCAGAAGGGCATACAACAGGTACACGATGTAACTCCGTCATCTGTTACTCTGAAGCTCTTGATATTTTTTCGTATTTCCCCTAGTGGAGTTTTCATTTCGTTCTGACCTAACGGACCCATTGCCTTTTACAGGACATTACATATTACATTTTATTCTTATACGTTGTCCGATGATCTCTTTTATTACTTTTATATTAACATTTTGGGGATGGGCAGACAGCTGTCGCGCTCAGAAATCCACACTGATCTCAGCAAATGTCCATTCGGATGGCAAATTTTCATTTCGCACCCTTCCGGTTTTCTTGCTGTCTAGAATGTATGTAAATGAAATAAATAATTTTTAAGCGATAATAAAATATTATTCATAAATAATAATAATAATAATAATAATAATAATAATAATAATAATAATAATAATAATAATAATAATAATAATAATAATAATAATAATAATAATAATAATAATAATAATAATAATAATAATAATAATAATAATAATAATAATAATAATAATAATAATAATAATAATAATAATAATAATAATAATAATAATAGTAAGGCAGGGGGTCCCATTACATCTAGACCCTGGTGAGTAGCGACACCACCTTCCCGATGCTGATGGTGCAAAATCGGACCGGCAGCTCAGGCGCACCCGGGAGGAACTCGCATGGAATCCTACCGATGTCGGCTGTGGGCTGGAACTGGCTAACTCCCGAACCAGCTCTATACAGGGTTGTGAGACCTAGGAGAAGCCCCCAACATCGGCCTCGTTCGGATAGAGGCCAAAGGCAAGGTGGAGGGGTGGAAGACATGCCTGAACATCACGACGACCCTCGCAATGCCCAAGGACGTATTGAGTGGACGGATAGACTCAGGGATAGTTTGCTTCAATGCTATCATGACAGCGAACCTAGACGGAGAGGATACATGGCGCGTATGAAAACCCTATGGAGTGAGAAATATCCAGAGCACTCCACGCGGACCGCACAATTTCTGCGGGACTATGTGTCTTATCTCCTCAGGTCGGGATACACGATCACGCCAGTGGTACCTGGCTCACCGGTGGAGGCCCCTCTGCAGGTTGATCCAGCCCAAAATGCTATGTCAGCTAGCGTAAACATAAGCATTGACCAACGTCGTCCTTTACATCATATCAGACCACTAAAACACCGAGATATAGCCCAGGGAAATGCAGAAGTCCATGAAGAACTCGAGGAAGGAGCAGATTTATGGCAGATCAACTGTCGCGTGTACAACGTTGCTCAGAAATACTTGGCAGAGGGTGGCAACAGGGGTCCAACCCCTGCTCTTGCAAAGGCTGAGCAGCGAGTCCGCAAAATTGAGGAAAAAATCCGGGTGGCTAGGCAACATACATCCCGTATCCAATGTGTGGTGGAGTATATAACGGCTAATAGACCGTTTACTGCCAAAGTGCGTCGCTTAGTCAACGGCATCAGACGCACCCACCACACAATTAACAAAGTGGTGCTGTTAACCATCAAACAGCACTGCCTTGAAAGAATACGGATGTTGGTGGCGGTTAAGAAAAAACTGGCGAAACGAGCAAGGGCATTAGCGGAAAACGCAATCTTTCGCAAACAACCCTCTCGTCTATTTCAGCCACCGTCACCCGTAGTAGCCAACCCACCCGCGGTCGCAGAAATTGAATCCTTCTGGAGAGGAATTTATGGACGAAAGCCTACCCTGCGGCTCGACACTCCAGCCCTGGTGCAATTTGAGTCATTCTGTAGGACTCACGGCACAGGATTATTGCACCAACCGATAACCACTGAGGAGGTTCGAAATGCCTTTGCTGGTTCTAAGAACTTTGCTGCTCCAGGTCCCGATGGGATTAATAGCTACTGGTGGAAAAAATTTACCTCTACCCACCAGCATCTGGCTAGAATTTTTAATTCATGGCTGGATGGAGAGCAGCAAATTCCGGCGTGGTTTGTCGAGGGTAGAACAGTGCTTATCCCTAAATCAGGAAATTTGTCCGAGCCCAAAAATTACCGCCCTATAACCTGCCTGAACGCGTGCTACAAGGCTTTCACGCGAATACTGTACTCCCGTATACTCCTATCAATCGATGGGGTGTATCAACAGATATGTGAGCAACGTGGGTCAAAAATAAGCGTAGCTGGCTGCAGGGAAAACCTGTTGATTGATCGCTGTATCACGCAGGACTCCATGCAGTTTAAGCGAAACCTATCAATGGCCTGGATCGATTACCGCAAGGCATTTGACACAACATCCCACGAGCTACTGCTTCATTTGCTTGAATGCCTTGCGGTGCCAGATCCAATAGTGAGATGCATCCAAAGTCTCATGCCACTCTGGAAGACCCGGTTCATTATAAGAACTGGCGAAGAACAGGTCAGAACAGAGTTGGTCGCGTATAAGAGAGGAGTGTTCCAGGGGGACTCTCTTAGCCCTCTCTTATTCTGCATCTCACTATTGCCACTATCTGTTGCAATCCGCAACACCCGTGGATATTATTGCGGTCCACCTGGCAACCGGAGGCACAAGGTCACCCATTTGTTATACATGGATGACCTGAAGCTATATGCCGCCGGAGAACGGGATTTACATCAATCCCTTAAAGCGGTACAGGAGTATACGAGTGCAATAGGCATGGAATTTGGGCTCGACAAATGTGCACTGATCCACCTGAAGAGAGGACGATGCGGGGAATTTGGAGAGGACGCGCAACTTGTAGATGGAAGCATTATGCACCACCTTAATGCCGGAGAGACATACGTCTACCTAGGCGTGCCACAGCACCATGTGCATGATGTGGCAGCCGTTAAAAACGCTCTTCGCGGCAGGTATGGGCACCTTGTCAGACAGATCTGGTCATCAGAGCTGTCTGGTAATAACAAGGTGCTAGCCACAAATATGCTTGCCGTTCCAATCATTATGTACTCGTTTGGGGTAATTAAGTGGACGAGAGAAGAGTTGCGCGCCCTTGACATTGTCACCCGAAAACGGATGCATCTTTTTAGAAGCTTGCACCCTAAATCGTCGGTCCCACGGTTATACCTCCCGCGTCATCTGGGAGGACGTGGTCTCTTGAGCTTGGAGTGTCTCCACGATAGAGTGGTACTAAACACGGCCTGCAAAATCATTAACAGTCCTGATCCCCTGCTCCGCATGGTGCGAGAGCATGAACAGACCGGGACCGGAGCATTTATCCTGAAGGCAGCACAAAAGGCAGCAGAAGGCCTCGGTTTGGACTTCAATAACGGTCTAGGTCACCTTATTACTCTAAACCCTGACCAATTAAAAGTCCAGCTCAAAAAAGCAGAAACGGAAGCGCTACTTCAGCGCCATATGGACAAGCCGATGCATTCAGCCTTCTTTAAGAACATAGAAGATCTCGGCTTGTCTAAGAAGCTTTCATTCAGCTTTCTGCGAGCGGCTGGACTGAAGTCAGAAACCGAGGGCTTTATCATAGCATGCCAAGATGGTGTACATAATACCCTAGTCTACCGTAGCCGCATAATGGGTGTAGAAGTTCCCGACATAACCTGTAGGGCATGTCATGGGGCGCCGGAGACAATAATGCATCTGCTGTCATCCTGCAGGGCATATGCGTCTTCGGCCTACATCCAGAGACATAATGCGGCGTTACGAGTGCTATATTACCACCTTAGGCACTCGTACGGTATCGACGAGACACCTGTGCTGCCATATGCTCCGGACGATATTGAGTCCGTGGTGGAGAATGAGAGGTGCCGAATTTATTGGAACTTCTCATTTCCAACGCTCAGGCAGATTCGTGCTAACAAGCCTGACGTAGTCCTCCTCGACCACCAGCTAAAAATAATAATAATAATAATAATAATATCTCTTTATTTTCAAGGTGTCATATACATGTACAAAATGAAAATTGCGTCAAAATTTACGAACTAAGTTAATCTAAAACATATATACACTACAATACATCTTACATCTACTTACATCTACATGCTGTGATAAATTCTTCTATTGAATATGGTTCACATTCAATTAAGAATTCAATTAATTTTGCTTTCAGTTTTTTTAAGTTATTTTTATGGAACTTTATTTCCTTAGGGAGTGTATTAAATAATTTAATCGCAGAATAATGCACACCATCTTCTGTGGTTTTAAGACTATGTTGGGGATATATATAATTATTTGTTCTTGTATTAGAAGTTGATGATTTATTATCATTTCCTTTTAAGTGTTTGTGATAAAATAGAATAGTTTCAATGATGTAAGTTCCATTCATTGTCATTATTTTATTTTTTCTGAATAGCCCTCGGCATGATTGGTTAGGATTTAAAGAAAATATGATTCTCATCGCTTTTTTCTGCAAAATAAATATTTTTTGCGCGGAGGATTTATTTCCCCAGAAAATTAATCCATATCGCATAATGCTCTCAAAATTGGCCATATATGCGGTTTTTACAACAGATTGGCTCAAGTATTTTGTCAGCTCTCTTAGACTAAATATTATAGAGTTCAATTTACTTTGTACTGTTTTTATGTGGTCATTCCAGTTAATTCTACTATCTACATGTACTCCAAGGAATTTTACACTTTGGTTAATATTTACAGATGTTCCGTTTAAGACGATTGATTTAATTGAATTTGATGGATTGGTTGCATTTTTATTAAATATTAAAATATTTGTTTTTTCATCATTTATTAATAATTTGTTTTTTGAAAACCAATTCTGCACTGATGTGAATACCGAATCAGCTTCCATTATTAGATCATTTATGTTATCAGCACATATTAAAATATTCGTGTCATCTGCATAATTGATAATGGTGTGTTTACTGTTGGCAATTGTATCCATGACGTCATTAATAAATAATAGGAAAAGTGTGGGGGCCGTCAAACTTCCTTGGGGTAGTCCGGTAGTTATTAAAGATGTTTCGGATTGCCCGATCCCATTGTTGGTGTTTACAACCACCCGCTGGGTTCGGTTACTCAGATAGGATTCGAACCACTTCAGGGCGTTTCCGCGAATGCCGTATTTTTCTAATTTTGAGAGCAAGATGCGATGGTCAATGCAATCATATGCCTTTGATAGGTCTATAAAAATGCCGAGTGTTAGGTCCTTGTTTTCTAAGTTATTTATTACTCTTCCCATAAAATTATTTATTGCAGTGGATGTGGATTTTCCCTTACGATATCCATGCTGAGTTGAATTTATAATTTTAAATTTATTAAAGAAATCATTGATTCTATTAATCATAGCATTTTCAAAAATTTTAGAAAAAAACCGGCAAGAGACTAATTGGTCTGTAATTTTCAACTTCAGATGCTTTACCTTTTTTAAATATGGGTTTTATTATTGCGCCTTTCAGTTGATTTGGAAAAATGCCATGTACTAAAGAATTATTAATTATATGAGTTAATGGTTTGATTATTTCTATTACGCAGTGCTTTAGTACAATACTAGGTATGTTGTCACTACCGCATGATAAAGTGTTTTTTAATTTGTTTATTATGTTGTAGCATTCGCATTCTGTGAAGGGTTCAATGAATATAGTATTATAATTTTGTTGAATATGATCAGAGTAAGTTGTTTGATTTTTATTGACAGTTAGTTGAGAGATGATATTTTGAAAGTATGAATTAAACTCTGTTGCTACTTCTTCTGCAGTACCTGAAATATTGACTGGCTGATTTGAATTTAACTGTTTACCTTTGACTTCGTTTATTACATTCCAAACACATTTGGTTGAATTATTTGCGTTCTCAATCTTTGATTTGTAGTATTGAGAACGTTGTTGAATTAATAATTTGTTGTATAGTTTTTTTGTGGTTTTGTATGAGTTTAAGTATTTTGTGTCATATCGTGATATTATGTAAAGTAAATCAAGCTCATGTCTACATTTTAAAAGTTCATCAGAAGGAGTTATTTTTGTAAGTTTTGATTTTTTTGGAAAGCATTTTACTGGGAAACATTTATCCATGGCGGCGCTAAAAATTCTACTGAATATATTCCACTGTGCATTAACATTTGAATCATCTGCGAGATAAATACTATTCCAATTTACATTTTGCATTTCTGTTCTAAATTTATTTAAATTGTCTTCACTGAATACTCTTTTTCGAATTTTTCTGTGTATAGTTTTTGTGTTCAGAGTAAATTCAAGTTTTAGTCCTAAATGGTCCGATAAGTGCATGTTTATTATACTACCCACACAGATGTCCAACTGATTAACAAATATGTTATCAATGCATGTTTGAGAAATATGCGTGATTCTTGTTGGTTCATTAAATACACTACAAAATCCATAACTGCTAAGTGCTTGAAGAAAATTATGTTTATGTGGTGTGTTAACAAGAAGATTTATATTAAAATCCCCTGCAATAAATGTTAGCTTATTTTCTTTACTAATTAATGCTAAAAACTGATCAAGTATTATAAAAAAGTCGTCAATACAAGAGTTGGGTGGCCTATATAATACTGCAACGATAAAGTTATTTACATTAATGGCAGTGCATTCAAAAATATATGGTTTGCTTATGTTAGTTACATTGTGAAGTTCTTGGTATTCCAATCCATTTTTTGTGTATATTCCAACGCCTCCGTGCTGATTATATTTCCTACAGTAAGCTGCCGATAAGGTGAAATTTTCAATTCCTGTTGATTCCAATTGTTCTCTGCTTTTTAAAAACGATGTTTGTGGTCGAATTTTCGGCTCCCGCTGAAACAAACATCGTCATTAAAGAGGAGGAAAAACGGATAAAATATCAGGAGCTGTTGTTTGATCTGGGCAGGCTGTATCCGGGGTACACTATACAATTAGTGGTTCTGATTATCGGTGCGTTAGGTGGCATACATAGCTCATATCTGAGGAACCTGAGGATCATACCAGAATGCCGTCATAAAGCATACTCGCTAACCGCATGCATGCAGAAAGCGGTTATCCTAGGGTCACTACGTCTGCTCAGGACACATAGCAATAGGCACCTCTAGTTGCCCTACCTCCAGGCTTGGAGGAGGCGACTGGGGGATACAAGTGGCACCCTCTCCGCGTGAAATCGGAGGCGCGTGGCTAAAGTGGGCGACCAAAAAAAAAAAAAAAAAAAATAATAATAATAATAATAATAATAATAATAATAATAATAATAATAATAATAATAATAATAATAATAATAATTCCCCCGTGTGGGAGCGGGTTCCGGTGGTCAACCGGATAACGGATACCCCGTTATAGAATACTCCCACGGTATCTCCTCCTGTCGTAAAAGGCGACTAACGGAGCAGCTTTCCGCTGTCCCATTTCTAAACCCCGTCACGTCCTCAAAACCTTATCCCTTCTCCCATATTCAAACTGGAAAACTAGATAAACATGGACAACACTAATGCAAAACTAGTACCCCAGGCAGTAGCCTCTTTGAGGAAATCTGCCGTCGATTCCGACTCGGTGGAAGCCCGGGTGGTCGACGCTGCCCCCACGGATTCTGGGGGGGCACAAAGGTGTTAGAAGTACATCGCTTCAGACTAGGAAGCAACGAAACACTGACAGCGAGTCGAATAATGACAACGTAGGAGGAGCGGCTGTCTTTCAGAAAATGCTGGCCGAAGCCGAAATGAAGGAAGAGGAGCAGCTCGATAAAATGGCAGAAATAATCGAAACAATGAAGACTGCTATGAAGAAGCAACCGAACGTTAGCAAGGACATCAAGGACGGCAGAACGACACTTGAAGATATGTTGGAGTCTCTACGTCTACAGAAAATCCTCCGTCAAAAGGCTCTGGAAGGCATATTAGCCCTGGTGAGCAAGCCACAGAGTAGACCTACCAGGCCAGCCCCAAAAGAGAACCTACCATTAGTAGAGGAGGAAAGACAAGACACAGAGAGTGAACAAGAGGGAAACAATACGGAAAGTAATGAATGGAAGGAGGCAACCAACAGAAGAAAACAGAGATCAAAAAATCATAGAAACACGAAACCCGGTAATGACGCCACAAATCTGCCAACGGAAAAGTCAGAGAGGATTAAAAATAAAAGAAGGAACCAGAGGAAACGAAGAAAAGAGAAACGAAGAAACGAAGCCATTCTTATAAAACCGGCAGAAGGGAAAACATATGCTGACGTGCTGGGAGCATTTCGTAATTCCGTCAACCCCACAGAATGCGGAGCCAGCGTAACGGGTATCCGAAGCACCAAGGCAGGTTGCGTCCTAGTCGAGCTCTCAAAGAACACTAAGGATAAAGATAAGTTGGCGTGCGCTATAACGCAAGCCCTCGGGACGATGGGCAAAGTGCAATCGAGGACACCCAGAGTAACACTGGAGGTTTTGGACCTTGATGTTGTTGCTAACGAAGAGGAAGTGAAAGCGGCAATTAACAACGCCGTCGAAAATACGGACGATCTCGGCGATCTCAAAGTAACCATGTTACCACCAAACCGCTGGCAGCAAAGAATTGCCCTCGCTGAAATGAACGAGACCGGAGCCCTGTCACTTCTCAAGAAAGAGACAGTAACGATGGGATGGCTTAAGTGCCGGCTTAGGCGCAGGATTTTTGTGCAAAGGTGCTACAGATGTTTGGGCTATGGGCACACGAAACATGATTGCAAAGGACCAGATCGAACAGGGCTATGCTGGAGATGCGGGAAAGACCAGCACAGAGCTAAAGACTGCAAGGCAGACCCTCAATGCGTACTGTGCTCTGAACAGAGGCCAGAAACAAAGGACCACAAACATGTACCAGGATCCGGATCATGCAGGGCTTTCAGAGAAGTCCTAGACAGTAGAAAAAAGAAGCAAAATAATGCCTAGAATCCTGCAAGGAAATATGAACAGAGCTACTGACGCTGACGCGCTACTCCCACAAATCTTACGCGAAAGAAAGGTAGATATAGCGCTTTTAAGCGAGCAGCACAGAAACTATAGGCCACCTACGTGGTTCAACGACATTGCACATATGTCTGCAATATCCATTCCTAGACCAGACAAGGTTTGCATTGATGCAAGCGGCTCGGAAAATCACTACGTTTGGGTGAAAAGTGGGGGCGTCACCTACGTAAGCTGCTACTTTTCACCAAACACAACAATTGAAGAGTACAGACGTAGGATGAACCATCTAGAGGACACAATTAGGGACCGGACACAGGGAGACCTCATTGTGGCCGGAGACTTTAATGCCAGAGGAGTAGAATGGGGTATGCCTGTCACGAATTCAAAAGGACGAGCAGTCCTCGATATGGCAGCAAGACTGGGGTTAGCCGTTATCAACGAAGGCAATACAACGACGTTCCGAAGACCAGGTTTTGGTGAGTCCATCCCAGATATTACATTGGCCTCAGAAAACCTTGTTCCAAAAGTGAGAGGCTGGCAGGTGATCGAGGACGAAAACTGCAGTAACCACCAATACATCGTTTTCGACATCACCGACAGACCAGAAAGTAGAGAAACGGTACGAAGCTCGGATGGAATGTCAAAAAAATGGACCCAGAACGACTGATCCAGGAGGTAGAGAACGGCCTTGCCGCCACCCACATGAAAACTCCCGACCTTGAAACAGCAGAAGGAGTACACAAGTATGCTGAAGCAACAACGCAACTCCTGAAAAATGCCTGCGAGGCCTCAATGCCAAGGAAAAAGAGATGGAACGGCAAGAGATCTACCTACTGGTGGAACGAGGAAATAGCAGAGTTAAGGAGGCAATGCCTCAAGCATAGACGCCTGTACCAAAGAGCCAAGGATAGGCCAGAGGCCGGACAAAGGTATGCCGAGTACCAGACTGCAAGAAAGGCGATGCGAGGTGCTATCAAGGGAAGCAAGAGGCAATGCTGGCAAACCCTATGCCAAGAAGTCAATAATGACCCCTGGGGCAGAGCATATCAGATCGTGATGGGAAAGTTCGGGAAACTAACACCAGCGAGGGAAAAACACGCCGAGGACATGAAATTTATTGTCGACACCCTCTTCCCAACTCACCCAGAACTAGAACACCAACCGGATACCGGGCTTACACAGAACGCTCCGCTATTTACTCAGGATGAAATAGAGGTCGCAGCAAGATCGCTAAAAAACGGCAAAGCTCCTGGACCTGATGGCATACCAGCCGAAGTCATCAAGACGGTCGCAGCAAAACAACCGCAACTGTTCCTGAAGCTGTTCAACTCTTGTCTGCAACAGGGACTGTTTCCAACTAGATGGAAAAACGCACGACTGGTTCTGATCGACAAAAACAAAGGAGAGCCTAACTCTCCATCATCATTCAGACCGTTATGCATGCTGGACACGATGGGGAAACTGTATGAGAAGCTGTTGAAGACCCGTCTTACACAGGCCATACAAGATTCCGGAGACTTGTCGGACAAACAGCACGGATTTAGAAAAGGAAGATCCACCATAGGAGCCGTCGAAGAAGTCGTTAAAGTGGTCTACGACTCCAGAAAAGTATGTCACGGAGCGAGACCACTTGTTCTACTTGTGACGCTCGACGTTAAAAACGCCTTTAATTCAGCCAGATGGAAGGACATGCTACACGCCCTCGAAAATAAGTTCAGAGTCCCTGGTTACCTGTTACGGACACTAAGAGACTACTTGAAAGACCGTTACTTGACGTACTCAACGACACAAGGCGAGAAAAAGAAGAAGATCACAGCTGGAGCATTCCAAGGGTCGATACTGGGGCCGGATCTCTGGAACGTGGCATACGACGGGCTGCTGCGCGAGGAGCTTCCGGAGGGAACGTTCCTTGTTGGATACGCAGATGACGTAGCAGTAGTCCTAGTGGAACGCACAATAGAGCTCCTTCAGACGAGACTCAACCAGGTCATGCGCAAAGTGCAATCGTGGATGGAGCAGCACGGACTCGTACTCGCAACTCAGAAGACGGAGATGGTGCTACTCACAAGAAAGGAGATCAATACCATAATCCCGTTTGAGGTACAAGGCGAAGAAATATGGACGAAGGACGCAGTGAAGTATCTGGGCGTAACGCTGGACAGAAAACTCACCTTCCGGGACCACATAAAGCAAGCGGCAGATAAGGCATCCGCAAGAGTAGCCGCTCTTAGCCGAGTAATGCCCAATTTAAGAGGACCGAAACCCGCGAAGCGCAGGCTCCTAATGCTCACCGCACAATCGATTATGCTGTACGGGGCAGAGCTATGGGGAAATGAGATGGACGTGGAAAGAAAGCGGATACAGATAGCACAGGTCCAACGAGCGGGCGCACTAAGGATAGCCTGTGCCTACCGCACAGTTTCAGAGGTCGCAATCATGG
>CAXAKX010001098.1:0-13728 GCA_963969525.1 Ontholestes murinus
ACGCTTCTTTCGAGTAATAATAAAATGAATACCTACACCAATAAAGAAATTATGAATTTATTTGTCATATATGGCCAGTGCAACAGAATTGTTGAGAGAACTTGCAAAACTTTCAACGAAACTTATCCACACTTACCGCCGATGGATAGAAAAAAGTTTCGAAAACTGGTCAAATTTTCTACTATTTGGAAAACAAAACGCAGAAAAAAATCAACCAAAGCTAATAACCGAGAATGAGGAAATTCAAGTAAATGTTTTGACTTATTTTCAAGCAAATCAACGCGCATCAGGTTGCTAGGAGGATTTGAGAGTAAGCAGAACCCCACTCCAAAGAACTTGGAAAATGTATCGGATGCATAATTATAAATATAAATTATTTTCTCAAGATGCAGAGAACAGGATTGATTTTTGTGAGTTGTTGTTGCTTAAAATTAATATAATTTGGACGAACGAATCAAGTTTCTCTCATGAAGGTATTTTCAATAGAAAAACCAATCACATTTGTGTCAATTGAAAATCCACATATATCTTTGAGGTCGTATAAAAAATAAAGTTTATGCAAATGCCGACAATACCCGAGAAGAATTGGAAGAAAGGGTGCGAGCTGCATTCGCGGAATCTTAATTCAGAAAAAATTAGGCGAGCAACATAAGGACGCAACACGTGCTGCACAGTGTTTACATGTTAATGGTTATCATTTTGAAGAATTGTTATAATTTTTTTTCTGACAACTTTTTTCAGTTCCTGCATTTAATTACTTATTTAAACATTATTTTATTCCAGTCTTCTTGCTTCAGTTTTATTTGTAAGTTGTAACTGGAGATAACTATTCATTTTAATAATATTCGGACGAATTTTTCCTAATTCGATTCAATAAATATTGACAGAAGCCTACTATAGTGCCTGTGTGAATATAAGAGGAATTATTGAAATGTGAGAGAAAATAAATTTCGAAATAACTTAAAAACTACTGGCTCTAGATATAGTGATGTATAATACTTTTTTGTAGCAAATTGTCTTGCGGATCACCCTATAAGATAAAATATTGGTCATTCCATTTGAAAAAATTGAAATATGATGTTTTTAAGTGGGCGCTGAAATATTGATATTTTTGAAATACCAACTGTCAAAATTGACACATGTCATTTTTTTCCGTTGTAGAGGAATTGATTAGGTACAAAACAAGATGCCGCACGTGTGTCTGTCTTGTACCTATTAGAAGTTATAGGCATTTTTCTAAACGCCTATTTGAGGTCAATATTTGACAAATAAATTTTTAAATCAAACACTGTAAAAGTTAAGTTGACATAACCCATATGAAGAGGTAGGCAGTCGAACAAGGAATTTAAAAATGAAATAATATACAGTATGTTCCATTTAAAATAACAAAGTTGGTAGCCATTTCCGGTACAACCGGAAGTGATAGAAAGTCAAAAATATTTTCCATGAGGAGATCGCAATCAACCGTACAATGTTGAATTTTTTCAGATTTTTCCTCTTGCAGGAACCCCGTAAACTTTTAATGGTCGTTATTCGTGGCCCACCCTGTATATATATATATATATATATATATATATATATATATATATATATATATATATAATTATAACACACTACGTTGGACTTCTCTCACCCGTTAATTTAAAAGAGTTTATATATATATTTATTGACTATTATTCAAATTTTCACGATCAGAACTCTTTCTCGTATATTGTACAGAAAATATAATACAGAAAAAGTTAAATTTCTAAAAGATAATTATAATGGAGCTAGTGTTCATTAGACCACCATTTGATTTACACTTTTTCAAAACTTTTTATGATACAAATAGAGGAATCCTGTAAACACCGGTATTTAAGAAACTCAAAAGGATTCTTATCACTTTAAATTTAAACTTTGTTTAAGTTCTGAAAAACTTGATAGCTTTGTCTTAAAGCTAAATTAAAATTCTCCTTCACATTAATGACTTTTATATGTATTAATTATACCATGTTTCCGCCATCTTTTGTGTATTAAATGACTTTAATTTTAATAATTGTTTCCATATTTATTTAATTAAATCAATTAATTCTAACTATCGTTGATGATTTTAGATAGGTGATTTGTTTTACAAAATGTTTTACGATTAAGGAATTTATTTGTTTAATTGAAATTATTCATTGTTTTGAATTTTATATTTTTCTGGCAAATTCGAAATGTTTGTTTGAACTTCTATTTCGATTACAAGCATTATTTTCAATGAATTTTACTGTAGTTCTTTCGGATTGCTAATATTTTTTTTGACAATTTAGTAATTACTAAATTACTACTCTGTATTTTTTTATCTAATAGCCAATTATGTTATTAACATTGCATATTTTAGATAAATTTGCAGTGTGGTTTCATTGGGTTTACTTCGTACAAATTTTTCGAATATCTATTTAACGGTTTTGGCAATAATGTTTTCTTTTTATTTTTAAGTAAATTTTTTAGGGAGACAGACATATTTATAAGTTTATTAACAGACAAATATACACAAAATATAAACCTAATATAAACAATAATATAATTGTTAGTCTGCTAAATGGCTATCGACCAGCGGTTTTTAAGCCCAAATTTGTCAGTGTTAGTTGTTCTCAGTCTGTTTCTGATTTGGTCTGTATTTGTATTTATTTATTTATACGATGTGCTCACAAATGAAAATGTATGTATGTATGTCTATTACATGCTTCTATGCCAGTTATGCCATAGAAGGTTTCTATGAATTACATACGTTATTATAAAAAGAATACACTTAAGACAACTTACAGACTGTCTATACATCTATTATAAAAATATCTTAACATATCTGGTGTTACATGATGAAGGGGTTTTCAATTTTGGATTTTGATTCGCATTTCTGCGTAAGTAAGAGAATATGTTGGCTAAAGAGATTTTTGGAAAATGTTTTATTTAAGTATAGAAAATGTATTAATGAATAAGTGAGGTACTACCTAAGAAATCAGATAGAAATTGTCTGAAAGGACTAAGAAGGGGATTGAGGGGATAGCCTATTTTAGATAGGTTCTTAGAAAATTTGGAGGAAAGGACATTACCATAGACAGAATAGGACAAAAAATGATATTGTAGATTTTTAAGGCTATTACTGTAGATATGCTGTTTTTGTTTTGAATCATTTTCTTTCTTATCTCTTGGTGAAACATAATAAAATAATAGGTAAACAAATTTGTTTCACTGATTTTGTATATTTATAATTATTAAGAAACAAACGAAAATAGTAGAGTATATAAATCAGTGAAATAAACCAAGTGTTTAGCATTTCTTTACCCATTATGTTATTTTATTTCTAAACTTCTGAATAGCTTTACCGTGGTTGTATTTCATCTGCAAATTTCAGGTTATAACTGAAGGGATTTAAGTGGAGAGGGCCAGTGTTGTAAATGATATAACATAAAGTGTTATACAGAAGGAGGATATTCTTTAGGTTTGCCTTGTTAAGAGAGGGAAGAGGAATAGTTATTAATTTTGACTTTTAGAAATTTGATTGTAGTGAAATTTTTGATTAAATAAATTACGAGTAAGAAATTTTAAGGAGGTAATATTTGTATAAAAAATATTGATACCAAATAGAGATGAAAGTGTTTGTATATTAAGCAGAAGGATGGCTGTTGACTTTCCATCAAAGTGTGATATTTGGGTGTGGATGATAAGTGTAGCAAAATTGGTAGTAACATATCAATAATTCGCAGAGTAATTTTTATTAAAGGGAGCATTTTAATTAAACTATAGCTGTATATTAGGGATGGAAGGAGGTCGCGTTTTGTGATATTTGTATATTTCCTTGTGCGTTTAGGTTGTGCCATTTGCTTTATTCATTTCATTATCCGCAAATGATAATGTTCTGCCAACTGTATTATATTTCTTAACTTTGCACGCTAACGCACATGAAAACAAAACAAATAATTGTTCCTAATTTCTAATCGGAAGAAAAATATTTGCTCTGATAAATGAAATTATGATCGTGTAAAAGAGTTCATTTTGTCTTACTTTAATATATTTATCCTTGTATCTGCATGGTCCTCTGATTTAAACTGTGGTGAAATTTAAAATTTTTATTACTCTAATGATTAACAAGTTGAAGGGTTGACTGATGAAAATTATCCTTCTGTATACTTAATTAGAGATAAAATGATGGTAAAATTACTAGCAATAATGTCTGGCTTGGTTATATCATTAGAGGTCCAATAGTTCTTTCGATGTGCAGTTTTTATACTAGAATTATTTGTCCAAAATTTTTTACTTCCTCAATAATTAGTATTTTTTCAATTATTAATTCAATTTCAGTCTAATATTCAGTAATTACTTATTTAATTTCTTTATACAGGGTCCTGCAACAGTGCGTCAAGCTTTCCTAGCGCCTTTCTCGTAAGAGATAGAAAAAAATGTTTCATATAAAAATTTATTGAATTAAAAATCTCTATGCCGTAAAATTATTTTAAAATATACAGGGTGTCCCAATTTTGCGGTATAAAAAAAGCAAACATTTTTTTAAATGGAACACCCTGTATATTTTTTCATTTTATAATTTGGATAGTATTTTATAACGTAAACCTTTTTTTGGTTTTTAATTTCGATATGGCATTTCCGAGTTATTGACGTTTTTCTGAAAAAAATGTAAAAAGCGGAGGTTCACAAAAAAAATTATTCTGATGTTGTATTTAAAATATCACTTTTAGGTATAGAATATGCTTAATATTTTTTGTAGGAAATTAGATGCAGAATAATATGAAATTAAAAAAAATATATGATTCCATTTAAAGAAAAAAGAGTTACGACAATTTGAAATTTTAGAAAATGGCGTGTTTGATACAAAGGCAGGGTTCCTCAAAAGTGAAAATTTTTAACACTAGTACATAAGCAGTACTTATAACCAACCATTGGAAAAAGAAAATATCTTAAATTTTAAATAGAACATCAGAATAATTTTTTTTGTGAACCTCCGCTTTTTACATTTTTTTCAGAAAAACGTCAATAACTCGGAAATGCCATATCGAAATTAAAAACCAAAAAAAGGTTCAAGTTATAAAATATTATCCAATTTAGAAAATGAAAAAAATATACAGGGTGTTCCATTTAAAAAAATGTTTGCTTTTGTTATACCGCAAAATAGGGACACCTTGTATATTTTAAAATAATTTTACGGCATAGAGATTTTTAATGCAATAAATTTTTATACGAAACATTTTTTTCTATCTCTTACGAGAAAGGCGCTAGGAAAGCTTGACGCACTGTTGCAGGACCCTGTACAGTTTATAAATATTTTGCCGATGTTTAGAACAATAAATTATGTATCATATTCACTTAAAGATTATTTTATGATATGAAGCACTTGTGGCAATCCTTAACGTATGATAAACACAGAGTGAAGTGTTCCTCAGTAACGCATCTAAGTAATAATTTAATTGTATTGGCTTTTAATTGTTGAAAGTCCATTTTGAATTCACTGTTAGGTGTTGTAACTGAAACACAAACTTTCAAAGAGTATGCTTTTATTTTTCGCAACAATTGTTTCGCCACACTGTGGCTTTCTTAGGCGAAGAATGGTACATTATGAAACTAGGGTGTATTTATACATTTGTGTGTGGGGGTGGTAAATTGAACAAGTTCAATAATGGGGATTTTGACAATTCAGTTTGTTCATTTAGCAGGTGTCCAGTTTCTTTTCTTCTATTGATTTGCATGAATTCTAGGGCACCCAATTTCCTTCCTTTTCTTTTAATGTGTAGTATTGTTTCTTCTCCAAATCTATCATTTTCTGCGATGAGGTGTGTGGCAAATGCTGATTTCTCTCTCTCTCTTATATTGAAGATCTTTTTTATGCTCCTCTATCCTATCCATTATAGATCTCCCGGATTGTTCTACATATATTTTGAGGCAGTCACAGTTCATTTAATAAAAATCAAACTAACCTCTTAGAGAAAGGTTTCAAATATAATATCCCAAGAAAATCTAATCAAAAGGATATGGAATTGTTGAGTGTTGAAACAGAAATAGCCCTAAATAAAACCCAAAATTGTACGATAAATAAATATATATTTGCCAACAAAATTAAAAACTTTAAAACTAAAAATACATTCAATAATCATGAACTAAAATTAGCCAAATCAATTAGATCCGATGCCAAAAACAACAACATAACTTTTACAAAGGCAGACAAAGGAAATACCTTAATAGCTTTAATACATCAGATTACATTAGTAAAGTAGAGTCTTTTCTTCTAGAAAACAATTTTGAAATTATTAAAAATAATCCTAAAAAAAGTATCAAACAAATCTAATTAAAGAACTTAAGGAAATACAAGGAATATTTTCAGAAAAAGAAGAATATATGTTAAAGTGTATGAATCCACAAGCACCTAAATTGTATGGTTTAGTTAAATTGCATAAGGATAATCACCCAATTAGACCGGTGGTTTCATACACTAATGTTCCTTGTGCAAAATTAGCAAAAAACTTAAGTAAAATTATTGTAAAAGCAATTCAATTTAAATCCAAATTTGCAATTAAAAATAACTTAGATTTAATAAATAAAATTAAAGATATAAACCTTAATCAAAACACAAAATTAATTTCCTTTGATGTCAAAAACTTATTTACGAACATACCTCCACAAGAGGTAAGAGCAATAATTAAAAATAAACTCCACGAAAATAATGTTAATCCGATCGAAGCCGAAGAAATCCTCAAGTTATTAGACATTTGTTTAAATCAAAACTACCTCCAATTTAACAACCGGCATTACCGTCAAAAGGAGGGATTAGCCATGGGAAACCCACTAAGCCCCCTTTTGGCGGAAATATTTATGAACAATTTCGAAGAAAGATTATCAAAATTACCACATTTTAATTATTGCGCTTACTGGTACAAGTATGTCGATGACATTATCGTGGCTTGTACAGGTACAGCCCGACAATTAGACCAATTTTTAAACATTTTAAACACTCAACACCCCAAAATCCAATTAACGTTAGAAATAGAACAAAGTAAATCAATAAACTTTTTAGATATCGTCATAACAAATAAAAATAATAAACACGAATTTGCCATACATCACAAAACTACACACACAGACTCAACTATACATTTCAATTCAAATCACCCAATTAACCATAAACTTGCAGCCTATCATAGTATGTTACACAGATTAATCAATATTCCTATGTCAACCCAGAATTTCAATAAAGAATTAAACATCATTCTAAAAATTGCAAAAAATAACGGCTATCCAATTAATTTAATTAAAAACATTTTAAATAAAAAACTGAGAAAACTTACGATTAACGTAATTTATCCAGACTTACAATTAAAATCACATAAAAATTATATTTCATTAACGTACATAGGACAAGAAAGCCATATTATAAGCAAAATGCTTTCAAAAAATAATTTAACATCATCATTCAAAACATCAAACAGTTTAGGAAAATTAATAAAAAACAATAAAGACAAAACCGAACTTAAAAATCAAAGTAGAATCTACATGTTAAACTGCTGTGACTGCCCCAAAATATATGTAGGACAATCCGGGAGATCTATAACGGATAGGATAGAGGAGCATAAAAAAGATCTTCAATATAAGAGAGAGAAATCAGCATTTGCCACACACCTCATCGCAGAAAATCATAGAATTGGAGAAGAAACAATACTACATATTGAAAGAAAAGGAAGGAAATTGGATGCCCTAGAATTCATGGAAATCAATAGAAGAAAAGAAACTGGACACCTGCTAAATGAACAAACTGAATTGTCAAAATCCCCATTATTGAACTTGTTCAATTTACCGCCCACACTCACAAACGTATAAATACACAACCCTAGTTTCATAATTTACCATTCTTTGCCTGAAGAAGCCACAGTGTGGCGAAACAATTGTTCACTGTTAGGTGTTCTAATTAAAACACAAACTTTCAAAGAGTAAAAGCATACTCTTTGAAAGTTTGTGTTTTAATTAGAACACCTAACAGTGAATTCAAAATGGACTTTCAACAATTAAAAGCCAATACAATCAAATTATTATAGAAACAATTGTTGCGAAAAATAAAAGCATACTCTTTGAAAGTTTGTGTTTTAGTTACAACACCTAACAGTGCATCTAAGTAAGTTATTGATAACGAAAACTGAATATCTTTTTGGAAAAAAATAAATATTGCAAGTTTATACAAGATAAATTGTATGCAACTAAACTGACACCTAATCAAAGATTCGGTCCAGTAAATCCCAGAGTAGAAAACAATAAATGAAACTACCACGGCAATATTACCTAGACTAAAATATTTCTTTCCTTATGCAATTAAAAAAATGTAAGAATCAATAATGGTGTATAGTAGTAAATTATGAAATTAAAGGTAATGCAGAGTATGTGAAATATAATTAAAAAAATTAACTTGAAGAATGCAAGTAACGCCATGCACAGAGCATGGATATGTAACAGTTGTCTTCTGATAAGAAGATATACTTTTTTCACATAAGTTTTGTTAATATTTAATCCTCAGATGAGATTTAGAATATTAAATCTCGTTTCTTTAGATGATAATTTTTGTCTTTTATATTAGAATTTTAAATTTTTTCATAATTACTTTTGCACCAAACATACTTAAAAGCTTTTCACCCTCAAAGCATTAAAACTAGTGTTGGTTTGATAGTTGTGCTATAGATGACACTATAAATTACAATCAATATCTGCCACGGTATTAGAAAATAAATAAGTGGTTTGTTGTTAAAATTGAAATTAGTAGAATATTTTCATTTATAATCTGAACTAGTAATTAAAAATCAAGTTATATTCTGAGAAAGCACATAATTACGGCGGTAAATTAATTTTTGATAATCCCTGCGCCCGCCCCAGACCGCCCACGCCTTGATCAAACAATGTATGTGTTAGTTCTGCATGGCGCTGTTAAATTAAATTAGAGGAGGTGTAAATAGGTCGGGTTCACGCTCCCGTTGCAGTAAATTTATGTGAGATTAGATTAAGTTTGCACGCGGAGCTAAGCAATAAATTCCCCATTAAGCAGCAGTAAATATTTTATTAAAAGTTTTAAATAACCCATCAGGCCGAATCCATTCATCAAGCTCGGCCTGGGGAACTATACGCGATTTTTAATTAACTTGTAAAGGCCAGCCTAGATAAAGCCACAATTGTGCCTAATAAATTCATTAAGTATCATCGTATCAAGATCACTTAATTGAAGAGGACTCTAACAGCCTTGAAATGAGCAAATCAATATTATTTATATCTTAAATATTTGCTAATTTTAAACGTAATTTAGATTATAATCAATATTATTTTAACCTTTAGATTGTGATTGATTGTTGAGATACATTTTTAATTAGGAACATTAATAAAATACAGTGTTGATATCATCAGCTTCATTAAAATTGCCTATATTATTAATCGTTTCGGAATATAATAGAGAGAGAAACATCTTTATTTAAGATAGTAGATAATTACGACAATATCAATAATTATTATGATTCTTCGTCATCTTCTTCATGGCTATTGTTTCCCTGAATATAATACAGAGAGAAAACATCTATATTAAAGATAGTAGTTACATATAATTATAACAATTTTTGTGATCCTTCTTTTTCTTTTTCATCCATCGTGGCTATCGGCCGTAGTTCTTGAATATAATATTTTACATTAATTTGAGATATAAAGTATATGGAAGATCAAACATTGAGAGTAATTTATTACGCTCTTGAAAGTATAGATTGAATATTTCGTTGTGAGAAATGCATGAGTAAATAATAAGTGCTCATTCCGAGTACTGATTACAAAGTTTCCTATGAAAAAGTTTTGGAAATTTGCGACCGAATTACATCTCCACAACTTTCCACCATCCGCGTAACGATGCGGTTTTAATATTTAATACCTTAAGTGCTCTCCGCGTCCCACCATGTGGGATTCTCGTGTAAATTTTTGACCCCCCCCCCTACCCCCCAAACGCCGCGGCGACCCATCTAACACGCCACCCTATAAAATCGTTGCGGAATAATCCAACGGAATTAAAATGCCCTCTTAATCCCGACTAATTAACTTTTACGCTAAACTAAATTTCAATTTAAGTTTCAAACATTCCATCATTCCCACGGCGGGACCGTTTAAAAGGGCGCCAACGTTTTATTTCGGCCGTTCTCGCCCTCTTTCATTAAAACCGCGCGAATCCCTTATGGACACATATTATGTCGAGATTTGCATAATGCCCGTGTACATCAGCGGCGTATTGCTGGAAAAGGGCATCCGCATGGTGTTTGTGTGCAGAAATGGGAGTTTTCGCATATTGATGTATATACGTGGATATTTATATGGATGGCGCATTTTCATCTCGGTGCATTGTGGCAGCTGGAATTTTTCTGCTTACGAGTTTATCTCCTGCACCAGAAAAAAAAAATCGGTACGTGAGTTGAATTCCGGATTTATTGCAAGGGTTTTTTTTTTTGGTCAGATTTTAAACAATGTGGAAGTTTTCCTGCTAGATATTATTGCGGTATTTCAGCTGTAAATACAAGTTTAAGCACTAAATAGAAGTTATATGGATTTCTCTACTATTGTTTCGTTTGTTTGCTAACTTTTAAAAGGTAAAAACACACACAAAATTGTATTATACTTTGTTTTCTAATATATATTTCATTTTATTAGAGTTATTAAACTATTAATAATATAGCATTTACTATGTTTTACCACCTAGAAATTATATAATTTATATACAATTAGGAGGTCACTAATTTGTGCCTCCATAGAATTCAAACAAGATATTACATGCAAATAAAATTAAGAACATCTGAAATACGCTCTATTTAATTGTTTAAATGGCACATAAGGAAGTATCAACATAACGTACTTTTAAAGTACCCGTCATAATCATTTAACAGCAACTAGAAAAACCTAAGTGCAAAACGTATTTAAGCATTGTTGTGTAAACCTTTGTACATAAAGTAGTAACTTAATAACGAGTATGTTCTTGTGGTATAGAGTACAATTCTTGAATAAGATCCGCCGTTAGCTACTGAATGTTCTGAGGAAGATGCATGCGACCACAAACATGTCTGTCGAGCATATCCCAAATATTCTCCATGGGATTTAAATCAGGACTGATCGCAGGCCACACCATTGTTTGAATTACCAATTCTTGTAAGAAGTCTAAAGTGATTCCCACTGTCTTGCGTTATCCTGCATTACTAAAAAAAATTGGACCTATTCTATAAGATACATGTTGTATGTTCTCTTAACACAATGTTAAATTAAAGATTAGCGTTAAGATTTTCTGGTATTACAACAATGTCGGTTCTACAGCTGATACTAATCCCTCCCTAAACGTAACTGAACCACTTCCAAATCTTTCAACTTCCTCGACAGTAGCAGCTACGTAGCGTTCTCCTGGGCGTCTGTAAGCACGTACTCGACCATCGCAACGACTAATTCACAACCTGGATTCATCCGTGAAGAGTACATACTTCTATTGTGGAAGTTTCCATGCGACATGCTCACGAGCAAAATTCATTACTATCAAGTTACTATTCTGTAGCTTCGTGTCAAAGAGAGTTTTCGGAAGGGTCGTCTTGCCTTCAAATTGGATTCTCTCGACATATTCCTAATTGCCTGGTCTAATATAGTAATCCTATGCGTCGTCCAGAGGGAAATTAAGAGGTTTTTCGCCGTACAAACTTTATTGCGAAGACTCAAAATCAGTAAAAAAAAATTGAGTTGTTTTCCTTTTGCGATCTTGCCCACTGCACTTGCAATTATTTGTTTCACCACAATCTCTGAATAAAAGATAGGCTTACATTGATGTTTATTGAAACTTTTCAAAGGCTCTGGCCATTTTTAATTAATGTTATAGCACAAACAACTTCCATTTTGTTGAAAATAATGAATATTCACTTAAGTCAAACTGTCAGTTGCAAAAATTTCCGTCTGTTTATTGATGTCAATAAGGTTTTCTTAGTTTTTTTAATCAAATTTGGGATACATTGTTTCACTTTAGTTTTGGTAGTTCTTGTTAATTATTACGGATACTCCGACGGTATGAGTTTCTGATAATTCCTTATGTGTCAACTAAAATAACTAAATATAGTGTCTTTCACATGAGCTGAATTTTATTTGCATGTAGTTTCCTGTTTGAATTTTATTGAGGCACAAATTACTGATCCGCTAATTATTTTGAACAGTATATTATAAAAGTGGATGAAGGATGAACCTCATTATCATGACATAGTTTTTGTTGTAAAAATATAGCACGGGTTTCAGTTTTGGAAAATTTAAAAATCTTTTTAAATAAAAGTTCAAACTTGTTTTAAAATTGTAATGGGAATTTTTTCCTTCTCTTCTCTGTTAACAACCTTTCAATTTTTCGTTGTTAATACATTTTAATAACTTTTAATAGCGAATTATTAATATAGTTGATGCATGAAGCCATTACTTTGTGACACATTTTTGAAAAACTGGATGATAAATGAAATTCATATTGTTCTTATAACATACAGTTTTTACTATTAGATTAAATGGTTATTTTCAGAGTACAATTGTAGTTTGTACTTTGAAAATGACTATGTATTGGGTGAAACCGGTCACTAATAATAAAATCCGTCAGTGATAACAACAAAGTGTATTTCATTTGTCGTCTTGTTTTTGTTCTCTTGTGTTAGTGCCGAGGTTTTCTTCTTTCAGTAACTTTCGTACAATTAACACCTTTAAAATATTATGTTGTAACTCTTTTCTGGCCTTTTTCTTCTTTTATTTTCTTTTATTTTTTGTATAATTAACTATTAGCCTTAGAATGTTTTCTGAAAATAAAGTTAATTAAAAATTTGAATACAGTTAAAATAATAAAATCACTTGAGCATAAAGAAAAAACTTTAAATCAATAGATAATTTATAAAGCTATACAAAATTGAAAACATTTCAAATTGTATACATTTCTGCTAAAAACTCAGAGAGGTTTTTTTGAAAAGAAAAATATTTTTTTGCTAAAATCTCTTTAAAACATTTTAAGAAAAGTTTATTTAAATCTGATGAAATAACAATTAAAATTCTCTAAGGGAGAATAAAAATAATAAAAATAAACCAAGAAACTATTAATTAATAGTTAAATTACAGTTGCTTGTAATTATTAAATTTATTGCAGTAAGAGTAAGAATTTTTCGTTAACTTGGCAAGTAGTTAAAAATGTGTTAAAAACAGTAAACAAATTCAAGGACACTTTTTTTCCGTACTATTAAGAAACCTCTTCAATTTTGAATGAAGTAAAAAATTTGAAAATAGAAGAAAAAGCTTTAAAAATTGCTTAGCATAGATGATATTGAAGAAACAAATTGCTAACAAGGATCAAGTTAAAAAGGAAAGCATTTATATTCTAGAGAGAGATAAACATCTTTATTTAAAATAGTGTTACATCTGATAATACGACAATAATTGCTATGCTGTTTCTCTTCTTTTTTCATTGGCTATTTTTTAGTCCCTATTTATTCTATTTTCTTTTAAAATTAGATAAAGAAAGCACTTGAACAAAAACATTTTAAAAGTTGTTAAGAATAAATACTATTAAATAAAAAATGTTAAAAACGCCATCTGACAACTTTATAATTTAATAAACAATATTTTAAATTTGTTAGAATTTTTCATAAAAATCAACTGCAAATCACAATTGTAAAATATTTAAGAAAATTATTCAATTATTATTTAAACAAT
>CAXAKX010001099.1:0-2500 GCA_963969525.1 Ontholestes murinus
GTCATCTGTTTTTGTTCCGGGCACCCTGGTTTTGTTACGGTTGTTTTATAACGCTTCACTGTGTAAATTCAACTGTAAAATGGGTTTTGAATGTATTTCGCCCGGCCACACTTTATTTCTCGAAAATGTCGACAATTTTTCTGTTTACGACGATAAAACACAATAGTATCCGCCTGTTGGAGAAAAAGTATATGCGCAGTTAGTATTTGGGGGATGTGTCGGAGTCGTGGTCCGGTATCAGTGGTACCGTTCGCCCGGACACAAGCGGTGAGTGTTGTACACAAACACGCGCGCACACTTGGTCATCGCCGGTGTAATAACCAACCGCGCCGAGAGCGCGGGGCGGTCCTGTGCCAGTGGTGTACTCACGAACGCACGCTTGTTCGGCGATTCGAGACGACGATTCCAAGGAATACACGACTCTGGCCGCTAGTCACACACCACCACTAGTAGTAGTAGTAGGTGTATGGCCCGGCGCCTCCTCGAAAACTGTCCGTTGCGAAAATTTTGTCGACAGTGGGTGAACGTGCACGCACACATTTCACACACATTATTAATAATGTCAGTCACCAAGTGTTGTAGAATACAAGATCGGAGGTTCGCCTCTGACTCGTTTCTCAAAACGCTCTAGTACACTACCCTGAACGGTGAATCACTTGGCTCGTGGGTCGATGAAGAACGCAGCTAATTGCGCGTCTTATTGTGAACTGCAGGATACATGAACATCGACATTTCGAACGCACATTGCGGTCCTTGGATACTGTTCCTGGACCATTCCTGGCTGAGGGTCGTTTCTATTTCCAAGACTGTCCGGTTCTCTAACGCACTGTCCGTGGCACTTTCGCGCTGAAAAACGCTCGTGGTGTGTGTGATGTGCGTTTGTGGGGAACGTCGGGACCAAATTGGAGGTTCGCTGTTTTTCGTCTCGACGAAAGATCCGTCCTCTTAAATCAAAAACTGTCGTTTGACTAAACGAACGAACGAACCGTGTTTTCGCTTGCGTTAACACACGCTAGAGAGAGGTGAGGTCGTCCTTACCGGCGTACAGACGAGATGATCGTCGTCGTCGTCGACGTCTCGAGACACTCGAGATGAGGCGATGTGACGGTCGTCAAGTTCGTCCGCGGAGAACACCGGTCGTCGTTTCCTAGAAAAAAATATATATATTATATATGTATATGAAATTCTGAGGACGTCTGGCCGTGCGTGTACACCGTGTGTTTACGCGTTTGAGCGTTCCGCACCGCACACTCTCTTAACATAATATATATACACATATATTTGATTCAGACCTCAGAGCAGGTGGGAGTACCCGCTGAATTTAAGCATATTACTAAGCGGTGGAAAAGAAACTAACCAGGATTCCCTTAGTAGCGGCGAGCGAACAGGGAAAAGCCCAGCACCGAATCCCGCGGCCGTCTTACGCGTTGTCGCCGGGAAATGTGGTGTTAGGGAGGATCCGTCATCCCGAGGTCGTACGGTGCGTCCAAGTCCTTCTTGAACGGGGCCACTACCCATAGAGGGTGCCAGGCCCGTAGCGATCGCCGTCGACAGCGGGAGGATCTCTCCTCAGAGTCGGGTTGCTTGAGAGTGCAGCCCTAAGTGGGTGGTAAACTCCATCTAAGGCTAAATATAACCACGAGACCGATAGCGAACAAGTACCGTGAGGGAAAGTTGAAAAGAACTTTGAAGAGAGAGTTCAATAGTACGTGAAACCGTTCAGGGGTAAACCTGAGAAACCCGAAAGGTCGAATGGGGAGATTCAGCGTGTCTCGTCTGCTCTGGAGTGTTGGGCGCTTGTGAGACGGTCACGGACCTCGGTCCGACGATCGCTCCGTCCTCTCTCTGTTTTCGGGGTGACGAACTCGTGCACTTCTCCCCTAGTAGGACGTCGCGACCCGTTGGGTGCAGGCCTAAGGATCGGGGTGGAGACCGAGTGGCGCCTTCGGGCCGTTTCCGTTCGGACCCCCGTCTCCCGGCCTGCTCGCCCGACGGTATAGCAGTGGCGCGGGGCCGCGATACTTAATTCGCGTCCGGCCCGTCGCAAGTGCTTGCGGATATCTGGTGGGCGTCTGGGGACTCGTGCCTCGACTCCGCCGGACCCGTTCGACTGCTGGCGATGGTGTCCTCGGACAGACTCCGTTTATACGCCCGTCGGCGACGCTTTAGCTTTGGGTACTTTCAGGACCCGTCTTGAAACACGGACCAAGGAGTCTAGCATGTTCGCGAGTCATTGGGACTTAGCGAAACCTAAAGGCGTAATGAAAGTGAAGGCCGTGCCTAGCGCGTGCCTAGGGAAGACGTGCGGGACTACGATCCCGCGCTGCACTCCCGGGGCGTCTCGTGCTCATTGCGAGCTGAGGCGCACCAAGAGCGTACATGCTGGGACCCGAAAGATGGTGAACTATGCCTGGTCAGGACGAAGTCAGGGGAAACCCTGATGGAGGTCCGTAGCGATTCTGACGTGCAAATCGATCGTCGGAACTGGGTATAGGGGCGA
>CAXAKX010001099.1:7500-13679 GCA_963969525.1 Ontholestes murinus
GAAATTTTTACCACGGTTCGCATTTATTTCCGCTCGTCGATGTGTCCTTTCGTATCGCGTAAGCGAATTAACGCATATTATATTTTAATATTATAAAAATAATTTCGACAAGAAATAATTTCGAAACTTTTACCACGGTTCGCAATTAATTTCCGCTCGTCGATCTTTTTTCCTTACGTTTCCTGCGAGCGAGCGAACGAACGAATATTATATTATCGAATGATAAAAGAAATTTCGACAGTCATTCTGTACCGGTGTGGCGGTCGGTCGGTGTGCACGGTGCGAAAAGCGAAATTTCGATCGACACGAAATAATTACGAAATTTTTACCACGGTTCACATTTATTTCCGCTCGTCGATGTGTCCTTTCGTATCGCGTAAGCGAATTAACGAAAATTTTATTTTAATAAAATAAAAATAATTTCTGCCGTTATTCTGTACATGTGTACGAAAAATATATATGTGAGGCGGTCGGTCGGTGTGCACGATGCCAAAAGCGTTATTCGGTACGGGCGTGCGAAATAATTGTACGCGGCGGTCGGTCGGTGTGCACGATGCTAAAAGCGTTACTCGGTACCTGTGTGCGAAAAACCTAAAGTCGAACGTTTTGACTTCGGTCCGCTTTATTTCCACTCGCCGATCTGTCCTTTCGCATCGCGTAAGCGAATTAACGAAAATTTTATTTTAATAAAATAAAAATAATTTCTGCCGTTATTCCGTACCTATGTACGAAAAATATATATGTGAGGCGGTCGGTCGGTGTGCACGATGCCAAAAGCGTTATTCGGTACGGGCGTGCGAAATAATTGTACGCGGCGGTCGGTCGGTGTGCACGATGCTAAAAGCGTTATTCGGTACCTGTGTGCGAAAAACCTAAAGTCGAACGTTTTCACTTCGGTCCGCTTTATTTCCACTCGCCGATCTGTCCTTTCGCATCGCGTAAGCGAATTAACGTAAATTTTATTTTATTAAAATAAAAATAATTTCTGCCGTTATTCGGTACCTGTGTACGAAAAACATATATATGAGGCGGTCGGTCGGTGTGCACGATGCCAAAAGCGTTATTCGGTACGGGCGTGCGAAATAATTGTACGCGGCGGTCGGTCGGTGTGCACGATGCTAAAAGCGTTATTCGGTACCTGTGTGCGAAAAACCTAAAGTCGAACGTTTTCACTTCGGTCCGCTTTATTTCCACTCGCCGATCTGTCCTTTCGCATCGCGTAAGCGAATTAACGAAAATTTTATTTTATTAAAATAAAAATAATTTCTGCCGTTATTCGGTACCTGTGTACGAAAAACATATATATGAGGCGGTCGGTCGGTGCGAATAAGCGAATTGACGAAAATTTTATTTTAATATAATAAAAATAATTTCTGCCGTTATTCGGTACCTGTGTACGAAAAACATATATATGAGGCGGTCGGTCGGTGCGAATAAGCGAATTGACGAAAATTTTATTTTAATAAAATAAAAATAATTTCTGCCGTTATTCCGTACCTATGTACGAAAAATATATATGTGAGGCGGTCGGTCGGTGTGCACGATGCCAAAAGCGTTATTCGGTACGGGCGTGCGAAATAATTGTACGCGGCGGTCGGTCGGTGTGCACGATGCTAAAAGCGTTATTCGGTACCTGTGTGCGAAAAACCTAAAGTCGAACGTTTTCACTTCGGTCCGCTTTATTTCCACTCGCCGATCTGTCCTTTCGCATCGTGTAAGCGAATTAACGAAAATTTTATTTTATGAAAATAAAAATAATTTCTGCCGTTATTCGGTACCTGTGTACGAAAAACATATATATGAGGCGGTCGGTCGGTGCGAATAAGCGAATTGACGAAAATTTTATTTTATTAAAATAAAAATAATTTCTGCCGTTATTCGGTACCTATGTACGAAAAATATATATGTGAGGCGGTCGGTCGGTGTGCACGATGCCAAAAGCGTTATTCGGTACGGGCGTGCGAAATAATTGTACGCGGCGGTCGGTCGGTGTGCACGATGCTAAAAGCGTTATTCGGTACCTGTGTGCGAAAAACCTAAAGTCGAACGTTTTCACTTCGGTCCGCTTTATTTCCACTCGCCGATCTGTCCTTTCGCATCGTGTAAGCGAATTAACGAAAATTTTATTTTATTAAAATAAAAATAATTTCTGCCGTTATTCGGTACCTGTGTACGAAAAACATATATATGAGGCGGTCGGTCGGTGCGAATAAGCGAATTGACGAAAATTTTATTTTATTAAAATAAAAATAATTTCTGCCGTTATTCGGTACCTGTGTACGAAAAACATATATATGAGGCGGTCGGTCGGTGCGAATAAGCGAATTGACGAAAATTTTATTTTATTAAAATAAAAATAATTTCTGCCGTTATTCGGTACCTGTGTACGAAAAACATATATATTAGGCGGTCGGTCGGTGCGAATAAGCGAATTGACGAAAATTTTATTTTAATATAATAAAAATAATTTCTGCCGTTATTCGGTACCTGTGTACGAAAAACATATATATGAGGCGGTCGGTCGGTGTGCACGATGCTAAAAGCGTTATTCGGTACGGGCGGGCGAAAAACTTATATGCGGCGGTCGGTCGGTGTGCACGATGCCGAGAGCGTTATTCGGTACCTGTGTGCGAGAGACATATATATATGGTGGTGCACGGTGCGATGAGCGAATTTTCATTTTACGCAAATAAAGTCGAGTATTACGCTTCGTTTCGTCTTGTTTCACACACAAATGATATTTTCGGGCAGTGCTAAGTGGAAAAATAAAAATAAAATTTCTCGCCGTTATTCTGTACAAATATGCATCAAACAGCTGTATGGGCGGTGCAGGTCGAAAGCGTTATTCGGTACCGGTGTGCGAAAAACCTAATGTCGAACGTTTTAACTTCGGTCCGCTTTATTTCCACTCGCCGATGTGTCCTTTCGTATCGAGTAAGCGAATTAACGAAAATTTTATTTTAATAAAATAAAAATAATTTCTGCCGTTATTCGATACCTATGTACGAGAAACATATATATGAGGCGGTCGGTCGGTCGGTCGGTCGGCGCGCACGATGCTAAAAGCGTTATTCGGTACGGGCGTGCGAAAAACTTAAATGCGGCGGTCGGTCGGTGCGCACGATGCCGAAAGCGTTATTCGGTACCTGTGTGCGAGAGACATATATATGGTGGTGCACGGTGCGATGAGCGAATTTTCGATTTACGCAAATAAAGTCGAGTATTACGCTTCGTTTCGTCTTGTTTCACACACAAATGATATTTTCGGGCAGCGCTAGGTGGAAAAATAAAAATTTAATTTCTCGCCGTTATTCTGTACAAATATGCATCAAACAGCTATATGGGTGGTGCAGGTCGTTCGGGTGAAAAGTGGAAGATTGAAAAAGAACGACCAGGCGAGCAGTATATGTATATATATCGCAAAGAAACGCCGAAATAAATATCCTTTTGGCTTTAATAAACCGTCGCATGGGTAAAATAAAATTTTTAACAAATTTTTGCCCTATGCGACGGACGGAGAGACGAACGACGAACAACGGCGGGCGACGACACACGGCAACGGGCGACGACACAACAACCAGTGTAGTGTAATGCCATTATATACGTTACGTGTAATAAGTCGGCCGGCGTGTTTTTAGTTTTTATCTCTTGTGGGGGAACGCGAGGTCTCAGTGTGTTCACCAAGCTGCTACTTCTCTAGTATTATATATAATATATAATAAGAAGATGTGTGTGGTTTTGCGTGTTCGGTGTGCCTCATATAATCGTTCCCCATCATATTAATACACATAAAATATCATCATCGTCTGTTGAAAATAAAATCACGGCCTCACGTGTCTGGACAGTTCGATGTATTTAATAAAACGACGACGAACCGGAGAGACGAACGACGAACAACGGCGGGCGACGACACACGGCAACGGGCGACACAACAACACCAGTGTAGTAGTGTAATGCCATTATATACGTTACGTGTAATAAGTCGGCCGGCGTGTTTTTAGTTTTTATCTCTTGTGGGGGAACGCGAGGTCTCAGTGTGTTCACCAAGCTGCTACTTCTCTAGTATTATATATAATATATAATAAGAAGATGTGTGTGGTTTTGCGTGTTCGGTGTGCCTCATATAATCGTTCCCCATCATATTAATACACATAAAATATCATCATCGTCTGTTGAAAATAAAATCACGGCCTCACGTGTCTGGACAGTTCGATGTATTTAATAAAACGACGACGAAACCGGAGAGACGAACGAGGAACAACGGCGGGCGGACGACACACGGCAACGGGCGACACAACAACACCAGTGTAGTAGTGTAATGCCATTATATACGTTACGTGTAATAAGTCGGCCGGCGTGTTTTTAGTTTTATCTCTTGTTTGGGGGAACGCCGAGGTCTCAGTGTTGCACCAATCTGCTACTCTATTATAATATATAATAAGATGTGTGTGGTTTGTGTGTCGGTTGTGCCTCATACAAAAATCGTTCCCCGTATTTTACTACATATATAAATATATATCATCATCGTGTTATTATCGTCTGTTGAAAATAAAATCACGGCCTCGCCGTGTCTGGACAGTTCGATGTTTTAATAAAACGAGACGCGAGAAATCAGTTGCCGCCCGAGGAAATTTTTTTCTTGTCTCTCACCCACCATATATATATACCGTCTGTTGAATATAAAATCACGGCCTCGCCGTGTCCGGACAGTTCGGTGTTGAAAACTCTAACAGGTAGTTTGAACCTGTCCGAATAGCACGTTCGCGGGACCCATTTCGTATATTCGTTTATGCGTATGGCCCTTATGCGAGCAACATGTAGACTGAACATGTAATATTTTTAAAGTAGCGGTGCGTAAAAACTCCGTGAAAATTCAAATGCAATAACTCACCGAATTCCGAGCGAGAATGAAAACTTATGTTGATTGAAATATATATATCATCATAAAGTCAGACGTTCGGGGGACCCGAGCGCGTGGTCCCCTTGGCCGAGACGATGATTTTCAATCTAACGAACAATGATGTTTTTTGTAGTGTGTGTAAGCCTTGGCGAGATGTGAAATTTATAAAATTTCTCTTCTCTCTCATGCCATATATATGATATATTGATGCATTTCGGAGTTGTGTGGACCGAGAGTCTCTCCACTCCTATTCTTGGTGTTCACACCGCCGGCCGGCCGCCGTGTGCTCGTGTACATGTGCCGTCGTGTGCTGACGTGTGTGTCTCCGGGCGCATTATCAAACAAAAAAATTCGTGGGTCTGCATAAATGTGTGAACGTCTAGTCGCAATATCGCCGTAGCACAACCGCCGCCCCGCGTTTCGTGTCTTTTACACAAGTTGCATCACGTCCACCGTCTTGACCCCGCCACAGGGGCGGGATAGGTGTTTTACTGGCGTGCTCTGTATACCAATGGAGTGACACGTTAACGTCGGGGGTCCGTGCACGCGTAAACCGGGATATGTGCGATGTTCCGTTCAGCAGAGAGCAGAATTACGAATTCTTGGTGTTCACACCGCCGGCCGGCCGCCGTGTGCTCGTGTACATGTGCCGTCGTGTGCTCACGTGTGTGTCTCCGGGCGCATTATCAAACAAAAAAAGTCGTGGGTCTGCATAAATGTGTGAACGTCTAGTCGTAATATCGCCGTAGCACAACCGCCGCCCCGCGTTTCGTGTCTTTTACACAAGTTGCATCACGTCCACCGTCTTGACCCCGCCACAGGGGCGGGATAGGTGTTTTACTGGCGTGCTCTGTATACCAATGGAGTGACACGTTAACGTCGGGGGTCCGTGCACGCGTAAACCGGGATATGTGCGATGTTCCGTTCAGCAGAGCAGAATTTCGAACCACCTCTTTATTATAAATAAATGAGCTCGTCGTTACACCGGGCGCGCGCGCGCGTAAGCGCCGCCGCTCGAGTGTGCGCGACTAAACACAGCTCCCTGGTTGATCCTGCCAGTAGTCATATGCCTTGTCTCAAAGATTAAGCCATGCATGTCTCAGTACAAGCCAAATTAAGGTGAAACCGCGAAAGGCTCATTAAATCAGTTATGGTTCCTTAGATCGTACCACTTATCCTTGGATAACTGTGGTAATTCTAGAGCTAATACATGCAAACAGAGTTCCGACCGGAGACGGAAGGAGCGCTTTTATTAGATCAAAACCAATCGGTGTCGGAC
>CAXAKX010001100.1:0-19814 GCA_963969525.1 Ontholestes murinus
GTCCGAGGCGTCTTAAGTGCCACACCCGGTATATAAGGCTAATAGTAATTTATTTAACAGATCTTGTTTGGCGGTAGATAGGTACATGTGCTCGATCATACGCGGGAATGAAAGAATAGTTTATAGGTTATTGTAATGCCGTGAAATTGGATATGAGAGAGAAATTTTTTTAAATTTAATTAATTTCTTTTATTGTTGTATTATTTGTGATGATTAGTGAGCAGTTATATAGCTATTAGTTGTAGTGAAGGGATTTTGTAAATAAGAATAAAGTGGTTAATGATTACTTTTGATTTGTTCGTTAAGGCATTGTATGTCTGGATGTGTGTGCAATAATTTGTCGATTTCGTAAATTTCTAGTATATTTAATTGCCTAGACGTTATGTAGGATTCTTAAATTACTTTTATTATTGCAGGTGTGATTGTGGATACAAATGTGGCGTCCAAAGTTGGATATGTGTTTTTGGGATACATGTTCTTTAAACCTGGTTTTTAGAGCTCTGCCTGTTAGACCAATGTAAGTAGCGCTACATTGGTCACATTGTAGTGAATATACTCCGTTTTTATCCATAATGTCAATGGGATCTTTAAGTTTACTGAGTAAATCTCTAATGGTTTTGTTATTTTTAAATACCGGTGTCAAGTTGTATCTGTTTAGTATCGTATTAATACGGTCTGAGTGTTTAAGGGGTTGTGTAATAACAATATAATTTTTATTCTGGTTCTCATTAGTAAGTGGTATTAATTGTGTATGGCGTAATAGTTATTTTCTATTGTTTTGCAATAATACGGTCAATGATGTGGGGATTATAGTTATTATTTATTGCAATTTGTTTTATTATATTTAATTCGTGTTGATAATTGGATGTGTTTAATGGGGTAGGGACCGTATTATTGCAAAACAAAATAGGAAAGAATTCTATCAGTCGTCCTCCGCCTTGCCAATTTGGTGCAGATAGGCACGAAATTCACCGTTTCCCTACAGCACCTGGCACGTAAAATAGTCTATTTCCCCATGCCCCCTCTCTACCTATCTCCGCAGGTCTGGTATCAGCCGTCGTGTCGACGCCCCTTTCTCCGGTCCGTTCTACCTATCCTGCCATTTCTCCACCAATCTCTTCCATCCCATCCTCTTCATCCCTGTCTTATCCTCCCCCTGTGCGACCAGTTCGTGCGTCCTGGCTCGCAGCTCCACCTGCAGATCCGGTGGCGCCGTCGAGGCCAGCACCTCCGCTGCGTCCGTTGAAATGGTCCTGTAGCCTCTTATAATTCTTAGAACTGTCGGTCTCACCGCTCGACCCAGCCTTTCAATGTCCCTCTTTGACCCCAGGCACTGTGGCCAAGCTGTCTCCGCGTAGAGCATTCTCGCATTCGCCGCCCCCATCAGCACTCTTCTAGTTAGTTCTGAAGGCCCTCCTACGTTCGCCATTAACCTGGCCACCGCTTGGCTCAGGGGGTTAGCCTCAATCAGCACTCCGAGGTATTTCATCGTCTTCTCGATCTTCACCTCTTGCCCCAGCAAATGGCTACTCTCTCCCGGTATTGTGCTAGGTCTGCGTCTAGATAGCCAAACCGCGCCCGTCTTCTGCGCGGCCACTTCTAAACCTACTGCTGCCATTAAACCCGCAACCCTATTCACCGCCAACTTTGTTGTCTGTTTGAGGTCCGCTATGTCCCTTCTACTGACCAATATCAGGATAGAGTTAAAGGCGTTTCTGATGTCCAACGATATCGCGAGGCAGTGCTTCCTCCCTTTCAACGGCCCATTGTTTGCCGCATCCGCTATTTTCCGGACTTCCATAATCGCGTCCACCGAATTTTCTCCTTGCCAGACCTCCCTTCTCTTCCAACACTGCTATAATCCTGTTCGCCATCATTCTTTCCAGTGCCTTACCCTCCTTGTCGATTAAGCACACAGGACGATATGGTCCGGGGTCCCTCTCCGGTTTACCCTTCATCGGCAGGAGCACCAACCTCGCTCTTTTGTATCGGCTTGCAAAAATCCCTTCTCTGAGGCAAGAGTTGAACGCATTCGTCAATTCTTGCAAATCATCCGTTACTATCATTACTCCACCTCTGTCCTGGAGAACAGTTGCTCCTCCATCGGCCCTTGCCCCCAAGGTCCTGGCAGTCTGGTCTCCACGGTCCTTGGAATCAGTCAGCCACTATCTTATATGACCGGCCCCATGGGTCTCCCTACACTTCCCCTGTTTAATGCCTTAGCCTCTGACATGCTACAGCCGATTTTTGTTTTATGCATTCTGTTGGTCAAATATGATAGAATCAGTTTGTTGTTAATGCCTCTCATTCCATAATGCTCGAGTTTATCAGAAAGAATTTCATAACCGACAGAATCTCAGACTTCTCGAGGGAATTCATGATTTCCGATATGTAATTCAATATAGCTCGTAATTGGTTGGTTTATTATTTATGAAGCCATTTTGTGTACTATGTAATAGGTTTTGCGATTTAAAGTAGTTTATCATTCTGTTTGCTATCAGCTTTTCAAGTATTTTTGAAAAGACTGATAAAGGAGTTATGGGTATATAATTGTAGAAATCACTCTTTTCCCCCTTTTTTAAATATTGAAATTATAATTCCTATTTTTAAGCATTCCGGAAATATGCCATTTTCGAGACTAATGTTAATCAAGTGTTTAAGAGGTTTAAAGTTCATTAGTAGCCGATTCTATTAATTTACTTGGTATTTCGTCATAGCCTGTGGATGATTTATTCTTCAAGCAATGTAATGAGCTTATAAATGTCTAATTTATTTACTCGTTTGAAAAACAAAGAACTTATATACCTCTTAATTCTAAATTTAAATGAAAGATATGGAATTTTGTCGGTTTCGGTTTTGGTAATGTTATTGAAGAAATTGTTTAAGTCATTTTCTTTTGCCGAGCAGACAATTGATATTTTCATCTTGATTATAAGTTTTTCCTATCATGTTATTAATTATTGACTAAGTTATTTTAAGTTTGATATCACTGCTTGTAATTTCTTGTACAATTTTATTCTTTTTTGGTCCCTTATTAGCATGCCATATTTTTTTAGCTTAGAGTACATTACTTCAGCGTTATTGTTATGGTGCCTGGCGACAGATAAATAATCTAGAGTTTTTTGGTATGGGTAATTGTTGGGTTAGTTTGATAGTTATTTTTTTCCGCGTGGGCTTAGCGACTTTGTTACAGAATGCAGATAATGCCGTATTTATTATGTTCATGAAGCTGCTTTAAGCCATATTGGCATCTTTAGTTGCATACAAGTTAATCCAGTTTACATGTGATTGAAGAAAGACAATAAATTTGTTATATTATTTCTAGTGAAATTTCGTTTTTTTTTTTGAGTTTGTAATTTAATATCTACTTTTTATGATTCTTGGCTATGTTTTTTTTTGCGCGAGATGGTCTGACAGATGCGTTTCAAATACACAAGTTTTGTAGTTATGATTTATATTCGTGATAATATTATCGTTTGAATTGACGAGACGGATACATGGTGAAACTCCATAACAAATTGAAATAAAACAACACAGTTGGGAGGGTTTCACATTTATTGTTGAACACTGCAACATATTTTAGTATTCACCTGCCTGTGTGGTGAAACATGTAGTGTTCAATAATAAATGTGAAACCCTCCCAAATGTGTTGTTTTATTTTAATATATTGTGGATTGTTGTTTCGGTACAAGATGTTACGCGTGTTGCACAAGTGACTGAGGCTGTTGCATTAAACGACGTTATAATATTGCTGAAGATTGTTGCTTCTGTTGATGTGCTTTTTAAATCTATATTGAAATCTTCTGCTATTATACTGATTGCGTTTTCAGAATACAATTTCTGTACTAACAGTTGAAACGTTGTTAAAAAATCATTAATTAAATTTTGCCCCGGCGCACGATATAAAACTTCGCACACCAATGTTTTATTTCCTGATGTCCATTCAGCTGCACATTTAAAAGATCCGCATACTGCAATTTTTTTATGTCCACGCGTTCCCGATATACGCATCCTTTCCTGGCGTAGTTAAGCGATTGTTGCGCAATTCATTAAAATGCAAAATATTTCTTAGATGTCCAAATATTGGCAGCAATTGTCGTACTTTAGATATTAGTTTATTAATTTGTTGGTCCCATTTTAAATGCCTATCGATTATTATTCCTAAATATATAGCAGATGTATCTTCGTATATATTCATTGAATTAGCTATACAAGTATATATAGTTCTCGCAATTGTTTAAATTACTATGGTCCATTATTCTATAATAAACTCCCGGTAGAAATAAAATCTCAAGGCTTTTTAGTTTTTAAAATTAGGGTGAAGGTATTATTATGTAGCAAAGCCTATTATCATTGGAAAGATTTTTTTGAAGATCATCTTTAACTTTAACTTAGTTTATAAATAATCTCTAAATTTAGGAATTCTATTATAATAAGTGTAAAAATTGTACTTATAACTTATAATATGTATTGTATGACGTGTGTAATTTTTTTGAGAAGCACTAATAAAATTATTATTATTATTATTATTATTATTAATTATTTAATTTCAATGGACCCATATTTGGTAAATATAAGTATTGTTTTTATATTTATTTTTAAGGTGTTAAACCAGTTCTTTATTAAACAAAAATCCGTTTCCACCTTTCTTTTTAAGTTGCACAAAGTACTATATGAGTAAAATTTGGTGCTGCCGTCACACAGTGGTTCAGAACGCGAAAAATCGACATTGTTTACTCTACTTTTGACAAATTTTACATTGAAAGTAGAGTTAGATTAGAAAAATTACAACCCCTAGATTCGAAAAAATGATATCATTTAATATAAATACGAAGAATATTTTTTAAACAAATTATACAGTTTAGTTTGTAAATTCGAAGTATTTGTCAAATGCACCCCTTAATACATTGACTTTGACATGTTTAGTAGTATATACTTTTTTCATAAAAACACTTGATGTTCTATTGGGCGATTTTCAATATTGAAAATATCTTAGAAAAACATGTGTTCAAGCCAATACAAAATATTTTTCTTGATTTATTCTCTTCGGCAAGCCCATGTGTGTTATTCTTCACAGCGACTTGGTTTAATACCAATCGACTTATTTTCTTCGCGGCCATTATGTTACAACTTTTCAAAAAAACTTCTGCAACAAAACACAATATTTTTCAATGTCACAAATTTTGAAAATAACGCACAGTATAACCTGCATACAGGTTCGACTCAAAGTTGAGTTTTAATTGATCGGATACCAAGCGGGATTTTCTTTTATATGTTCTGAATAGGCAAATATTCGCAGCTAATTTTTTTTTTTAATTTACAAAGCCAAATAGCTAATTTAAGTATAAATGAGGTAATTTCCATGTAGGGTTGTGTAGAACTGAACGAAATCATTCACTTAAGGCAATTTTTTATAATCCGATTACCTGTTAAAAGCAATTAATTTTCTTGTACCAGGTAAACATTATACAATAATAAGTAATGCACTTAGCAAAGTATAAAAATATTATAATGATATCAATAAATAAGCGCATTTGCTTGTGGTACAGTGTTTTTAATTACACCCTAATTTCTAAACGCAGCAACGTCTCAATTTTACTGAACTTTGAAAGCAAATATAAAAAATCCTATATAAATAAGATGCATATTATTATCATCATCAAATAGAGCAACTATTCAAGATTAAATTACACTGTGCGTCAGCAAAGCTCAAAATGTGTCCCTCTGTTGTTAAATCAAATAAGGTATTTATGTATAAAGTAAATAAGATGGGTCTTAAAACAGTTCCCTATGATATGCCGTATTTTACTAATAACCTTTCACTTTTAGCATTATTTATTTTTACGTATTGCTCTCTTTCAGATAGGTAACTTTTTATTAGGTTGTATGCCGTACTTCTGTATCCCTACTTTTCTAATCTGCATAGGATATTTGTGTGACATACAGTATCGAAAGCCTTTTCCAAATCAACACGTAAACAAGGCTGAGTCTTATCAATACAGTTTGATATTAGGGAAGTGAGTTGAGAGATTGCGTCTTGGGTTCAAGTGTTTTCTTTAAAGCCATATTGTCTCTCTGAAATAATATTATATTTTTGCATAAATGAAATAATTCTCGTCTTTAAAATTTTTCAAATATTTTAGCAATGTTTGATATTAGCAATATTGGCCTGTAATTACTTATTTTTATTTACAGTTTTTTTTGTGTATTGGTTTAATTTCACCAACTTTTAATATTTTAGGATAGAGCAGATTTCGTCTTCAATACATCTATTTAATATATATGATAAAGGTAGGCAAATCTATTTTGCTATATATTTTAATGTTTCTGATCGCAACCCATCATGATAAGAGCTTTTTGTAGTCTATGAAAAGTCTACTTTTAGGCTGGGATACATGTTTTACAGTATTTTCTAAATTAATGTACAGAAGAATCGGAAAGTGGTCAGTTATTAGTGTTTTTAATACGACGGGTGTACATTTCTCTGAATTAAATGTACTTTTTATTAATCAATGAACTGATAATTGATTGTTCACAATTATGAATTCTAGTGAACTTGTTAATATATACGATTAATTACCTTCTCACTTAACCCGTGGTGAAAATTTTTTATGCTAATAGAAGGATTGATTAAGCACTTGGTTATGTTTTACGTATAAATAGTTAAACATAACCATGTGCTTAATTAATCATTTTATTGTTAATATATGATAGAAACCCAAATGCACTCGTTGTATTTAAGTATTCTTGTACATAATCATCCTCGCTTGCAATATTAATATTTATATCACCTATAATTATATGTTGTTTAATATTTTGTTGGGAATTTAAAAAATTAAAAAGTTTCTTGATATAATCACTAGAGTCTGTATTTGGTGATCTATATATAGCGCTTATTAGGAAAAGTTGTTATCATTTTGATGAATAATTATTCATAATTAATTATTCATCTGCCTGATGAAGCCACTGTGTGGCGAAAAATGTTGCAGTGTTCAACAATAAATGTGAAACCCTCCCAACTGTGTTGTTTTATTTCAATTTGTTGCGGAGTTTCATCATGCCTCGTCAATTCAATATCTTAAACAAGCCAGTGATGGTGAACAGGCGAAATGAAAATTATCATTTTTATATTAATAAAATTAAAATCAATCACCTGCCTTTTATATTTAATATTACCAATACATCTATTGAATAGTAATATTTTAACGTTTTTAGTGCATATTACAGTACCATCATTTTGTTTATTTTACCTTTGTTGTAAATTATGTTGAATCCTAAATAAATCTAAATTAGGAATTTCAAATGTTTCTGTTGAATAATAAGATCGAAATGGAATTTAAATTGATTAATAAAAACAATTGATCTATATTTTCAAAATACTGCGAATATTGTTATGTATTATTTTTAATTGTTTTTTATTTTTGGTAACTGTTATATTCGATAATATTGTTTACCATCTGCGTATCTATGTTGTTAACTTCAAAATCTCTGACGTATTGATAAATTTCAATTTAAATTAAAGGTAATATATTGTAGTTAGTATTATTTGCGTATATTTATATACATATATGACACTTAGGATAGTAATTAGGTTTATTTTAATTTTCCGAATTTTGTGCCTTCTCTTCTTTTTGATTTATTTTTTCATTTTTACTTGTTTTGATAGAATTGTACTTTTTATTATGCTGGATTCCTCCAAGCTTAATTTCATCTTCCGGAATATTTCCACTAACTTCTTTTCTTCGAATAGGTGTTGCCAAATGAGGTTCCTATTCCTGTGTTGGGTGACGTTTTACAGGTTGTTTAACAACTGGGGTTGAAAGGGCACTGCTTACTCTGTGTTCAATTATGTTTATTTCCTTTTCTTCATTTGACAGCACAAGTTCTTCTAGTGCATACTCTTGTCCATTTATATACAATTTTCCAGATTTGATAAAGCACATTTTGTCCTTTTTCTTTTAAATAATATCTTAATATTTTGTTGATCCTTCTGTCTTCTGGTGTTTCATCGTGATTTATATAGATGTATGTATCCTTTAGTTTGTATCTATTTTGTAAAATTTCGGTTTTCTTTAAGAATGAAATTAGTTACAATTTTTTAGTTTTATTTATTTTTTCTATTGCAGAATTAATAATGGTTTTATTATCAATATCTTCTAGCCCGAATAAAGCAATATTGTTTTTTATTGCTTTCCTATGAATTAAATTGATTTTCTCTTTAAGTATTTTGTTTGCTTCTTCTATCTTTAATGTCTTTTTGTTGATTTCTTCTATTTTTAATAACAGTATATTTCTAATTGATTCATGGTTGAGGCGTTCACTTCGTGATACATCTTGAATATTTAAATAAAGTAAAACTCACTTTGTTGATATCACACTATTTATTTAAAAACTGACTCGACTTTCGATCAACAGCTGATCATTCTCAAACTTAAAGTAATTTAAAATACATTTCAACACATTTGTATATACAGTTAAATAAAGAGGAGGATACTAGGTCCAACTGGTCGTTAATTATGGGGAAGTCCTGATTAGATTTTGCTTTGTGAATTTCCAGAGACTCGAGTAAATCCATTTTAAGCCCTTTCTCGGCGAAATGGATTATCTCGAGTGCATCTTCATCAAAGGTATATCGGTTCTCAATTAAACGGTTCGCGAATGTCGAATTTGTTTTATTTAATCGAAATGATGTTTTATGTTCGTTTAGTCTAATTTTAAAGATGCGACCAGTTTGCCCTACGTAATTTCCTTGACAATCTTTGCATATTAACTTATAGATATCTGATCTATTTAACTTATCGATAGGTGTTTTTGCATTAAAAATAGAGGTACAGATATTATTTGTTTTGAACGCTACATCAACATCTTCTTAGGATGTTACGTATTTTAAACTGACTTCGCCAAAGAATGTCAATTTTTGTTTTCTTCTTTTAGACATACGTATAACATTTTGTAAATATTTTTATTCTGTTGGTTTTTAATTAAATTGTTTATTGTATTGCTTTAAACACCGGAGGAAATATTGGATCAATACAACCTTTAACTAGGAATCGAGATGCATGCTTTGGCAAAACCGCATTAAAATACCTCACTTAAGTCATTTAGTAGATAACCAGGACTCAACAATCAAGCCCTTTCTAATACATGCCACCAATTAAAAAGAATGCTGAGGCTATGTACTTGGACAAATTTGAATCAAATCATCCCTCTACTTTGTGAATAATTGCTACAAACGACCAGTTAGATGGACTCAAGTGATATTCATGGCGATGGAAGAAATTTAATTTTCAGGATAATGTAAAAACAGACGCATTACAATTAGGAATTTTGGTAGAACTCTTCAAATCCACACCAGCTTGCGAAGTTCAATTTTGAAAAATTGATCGATTTTATTTAAAAATAATTGATAATCATCACTCACATTAGATTAAATTAAAAGTTCTACCTATAAGAATATTTGTTCGGGTGGTATCAGCATTTATTTATTCTTATCTACAAAATCATTTTTAAAATAACATTTAAATTTATTTATTAGTTTTAGCATACTTATATTAATTCTAAAGAGATGCATGTTTAATAATATTTTATTAGAGTAAACTTTTTCCCTTTCACGTAAATTTTCACATTATATTATGAAAACAACTTTTTAGTGTTCTTGTAAAATATTTTATATTAACGTTAGGGTTATTATATTTGTTTATTATTTAATACTAATTCAATAATATTGTCGATTATCTGTTTATAATGAATTTTTTATTTTCTTTACATTTTAAAATATATAGAACGTCTTTTTCCATGTTGCTTTGCTCTGCCCATATAAAGTAAATTCCTCAGGGAAATATGTTAAATTAAGTAATAAATTGATGATGCATGTTACTATTTTATTCATTTTCATATTATATGGAGCCACTTCATGATAATGTATGTTTTTAATTTGCCGAGAAAACTCGTTCGTGTGTTGTAAAGCCTTGCATACAGAAAAAGGGAGCTGTTAATTAAAATGTCTTTAGCACATCAAGAACAGCATGCATATTTATACTTGCTACAATGCATACCATTCTTATGAAACAAGAAATATTAATGATTACGTGTCAAACGATTCCGCGTGTCAAAAGTGAAGACAGGCACAAAGAAATATTGTTGTAGTAAACTATTTTACGCCTGAATTTGTTGCAGTTGTTTGTTTTTAAAAACCAGTTTTTTGACGTATGCCAAACTTGTTAAAAATATGGGGTGATCAATTAGTTGTACATGAAGCTATGACATTATCTATACTTTTTGTTAAATTATGAATTTGGTTAAAAACAAATTTAAACTCATCTTTAAACTAGTCTTCTGACGTTGGGCTTTGAAACAATTATTACAACAAGAATACTACATAGTTAGTTAACTGTACGGATATTATTGTACCTCCTGAAGTTAATTCACCTGTCTCCCTAAAATCTTAAGTTCTGTTTGCATACTAAATCGTAAGTATTTCTAATCTACTTGGAGATGTTAATTCCGTTCTTAAAACATCTCCGCAAATAACTTGTTACGCGCGAAAGGTACACACCTTATAACAAATTTCATTAGTAAACACCACATCTCCTCTTTGACAAACGCATTACAATCAGCAAAAAAAAAATAAAAACAATCTAATAGTTTTAATCACAAAGGCCGACAAGAGTGATGTCACGGTGTTTTTGCACGAGGAAGAACATCACCATAATTCAGAGCTCTCGGATACTAGTACATATCTACGTCTCCCAAAAGATACAACAGCGAATATAGAAGGTGAGTTAGCAAAAGCACTAACTAATCTGGGAAAATAGGTTTTCTTGAGGTAGAAACATCAAGAAATTAAAAATCACTAGTGTTTCCTCCAAATATTATGGGCTTCCAAAGATATACAAGCCTGACAGATCTTTGCAACCTATCGCTTCATCAGTCAATTCAACCTGTTTTGTTTTTTTTCGCTATCATTTTATCTTCCACCTAAGGAACAAACTATAATATTACACATTTGCAAATGAATTTAATGAATTCCAATTACATCCCGTTTTGTGGTAATCTTTCTAGATGTGGTCTCCTTTTTCAGAAACATCCCTATGGATTTCGGCATTAGTATTATCCAACAAAATTTTTAATTAATTTTCCCCACACCACTTTAGACCAACATCATTTTGTTAAACTTATTAAATTCATATAAGTTAATAATTATTTTTGTTATAACGGTTCTTTCTACAAGTAGATCTTTGATATATTACGGGGCAGTGATGTTCTATTAAGTTCTTGATTAAACCCTTTAATTCTGGAACGGATATTGACGTGAATAAACCTTTTACGTCGAAAGATACTAAAATGATTTTTTTTTATTTAACGTTAAATGATTTGTTCTACTGGCGAAATTAATTGAGTTTTTTATAGAGTAATCTAATTTGTGTGGTAATAACTGTGGTAGTTTGTTATTGATGTATGAACAAGCTTCATATGTCGATGCTTGGCAATATGATACTTCTGGACGCATCGGTATGTCTTCCTTGTGGATCTTTGGCATTCCATATTGATTTTCTCGGGTTCATTTTCTTAAGTTTGAATGTTTCTTGATTTGGAATACTTGAAGATTGTTTCCAAAAACAAATCACGGACATGTTTTTGGAATTTTTTCGTAAGGTCTTTTTAAACGTTTCTATCTTTTCCATGCATTTCTTTCTGTTAAGTGTTGTAATTGTATTTACTTTGACAGATTTATATTTGTTTATTAGTTTTCTCTTCCACTATTTCTGATTGATTTAGGTTTCGACGATTTCTTGGTCGTTTCCTCTTTGACGGAGTTTTACTTCAAAATATTCACTCTGAGAGGTTTGTTTGCCGTGCTACTGGTAATCTTTTTATATGTGTAGCCTGCCTTCTCCCTCCAGCATTCTTTCTTGTATAGCTGCGCATCACTGGCCTGCTTGTAGTTGTTTGCATGTGTATTTTTGCATGCGTATCAGTGTACGATTTTTATGTTGTCTCCAAAGGTAATTTACAACGCATTCCAAGTTATAAATTACCTCTTCATTTAATTGACATTTGGGCTTTTTCGATTTCTATTGCTTCTTGTTTGCTTCTCGGATAATTCGTGTGCTTAAATGGTTTGCTCTAGCAAGCGTTTTGGTCGTTGTAAAATCTATTTGATGGCCTATTTGTAGGTAATGTGCTAGTGATGATTTGTTTGTTTTGCAGAATTTTCATTCTATTCAATTCTTGCTGATATGTACCCGTTTGTTTGCCTATGTATATTTGGTCAAAGTCTTTTGTAACGAAAACTGTTGTTATGTTGTATTTTTTAAGAATAAAAGACATGAAATTAGGTTTCTTCCAGTTGAAGCCTCACACGAAAATAAATAGTTTTTATTAAAATCAAATTATTATAGATGTTTAATAAAACGGTCTTCAGCATGGGCAAGAAGCCCGCTTTTGGCATGTAAATGTATATGTTAAATGAATATTAATTTACAAATATTGTTTGAAAATAGATATATTATTGAGTTATTTAAAGTGTACGTAATAATTAACAGCTATGCATAAAGGTGCTTTAATACAACGAGTATTTTTTTAACTGAATTTAGAATTTACTTTTAAAAATAATGAATTAAAAATTTAAACCTTATGCAAATCGGCTACAATACCTTCACTTAAGATGATGTATCCAAGGTTCTGTATTACTTAAACATCAAAGGTTTTACGATTATATCAAGGTTCACCAAATGCCAATAACTGCAAAAGTGGGATGGTGTCAGCGTAAAGGGAAGAGAGAAAGATTTATAAACAATAGAAAAAATAGAGCAAGCACATTTTAAAGGGATGGAGGTCAATTGAAGGAAATAATAAGTGCAATGACGAAAAGGAAACAGAAGAGAATGAGATTTATGAGTGCAAACTGGTTTCATGATGGGTGAAGGAGGGCAAGGGAGAAATGAGGGAAGCGGTACAGGATTGGAGAATGAGAAGGGGGTCAAGAAATATAATAATAATAATATATTGATTGGTGCTATTATATACATGATATTTACACAAATCAAACAAAAAAAATGAGTTTACAAACTATGTTGTACTTTATCAACATTAGACATATAATCATAGAATTCATCACATGAATAAAATGCATTAGATAATAGGATATTCTTTAGTGTTGCTTTAAATTTCGTATCATCTGGCTCTTGCATTTCTCTTGGTAGAGCATTGAATAATTTTATCGAGAAATAATTTGGACCATCTCTTGATTTCAATAATCGTTTGAATACTGGCCTTATATAATGGGCGTGCCTGGTTGAGTAATAATGCGTGGATGATTGTGGTTCATACATGTTAAGGTGTGTTTTGATATGAATGAGACACTCATAAATATAAATACATGGTACTGTAAGAATTTTTAATTCAGAGTATTTTAATTTGCAACAATCCCTGTATTTAATACCTCCCATAATTCTAACCACTCTTCGTTGTATTCTAAAAATATTACTCACTGATGCCGCATGGCCCCAATTTATTATACCATATGATATTATGGAATGAATATAAGCAAAATAAACATTCAACTGTAACTGTAGTGTACCAATTTCTCCTAGCTTCCTAATTACATACACATATTTGGATATTTTATTAGATATATACAGTGTGTGATGGTCCCATTTTAATTTGTTATCAATTCTTATACCAAGAAATTGTACACAGTCATTGTAATATGTATCTGGTATTTTGCGTTGTGAGAACATGAGGTGCTCTGTTTTATCATCATTTAGATACAGCTTGTTTGCAAGGAACCATTGTTTAGTGTTAGTCTCTATATCGCTCATGTCTGCAGCTAGTTCACTAACATCCTCATTTTGACATAATAGTGTTGTATCGTCCGCAAAGAGTGTAAAGTGGGCCCGGTTATCGCAATTAGGAAGATCGTTCACATATATTAAGAATAAAATAGACGGAGCCTTGCGGAACACCCATAAATATGTGACGTATTTCTGATTTACTAGCGTTAATTTCAACATATTGTTGCCTATTTTTCAGGTATGGCGATAAAAAAGTTACGGCACTATCACCAAAATGTAATAGCTTTGCCTTCTCTAATAGTATATTATGCGACACACAATCAAATGCTTTGCTTAGGTCACAAAATAGGGTATAAGTATAGTAATGATTTTCAAAACCGTCTATTACATACTGTGTTAGGTTCTGTATTGCCTGAGTGGTTGATTTGTTATTTCTAAACCCAAACTGAAAGGAATATAATTTCCCAGAATTTTCTAAGTAATTAGCTATTTGGACTGCAATTAATTTCTCAAATATTTTACCAATGATTGGTATTATTGATATTGGTCTAAAATTTGATATTCGTATGTCCCCTGTTTTAAATACCGGTATAACCATTGCAATTTTCAGAACATTAGGAAACTCATTAATTCTGATGCTTTTATTTATTAAGTTTGTTAGAGGAATCAAAATAACATTCAATAGTGTTTTAATTATTTTGGAATTTAAACCATAACAATCTTTACATGCAGAGTTTTTTTTAATGTTTTTATTATATTCCTCACTTGCATATACGTTAAGTATTCCAGAAATTAATTTTGCGACGGCGGTAAATTATTTGAGATATTTGCTGTGTTGTTAATAATGTAATTATTAAAATCATTAGCACTAAATGGTAAATCCTGAATTTTACTTCCACTTTTAATATTGGTTTGGGCTTTGATAATATTCCACATTGCTTTATGTGGACATTTAGAGTTAGTTATGTATTTTAACTTTCGTTTGCAGTTCTTTTAGCAAATTTAATGTCAGCGTTATATTTTTTCCTTAATTGTTTTATTTGGATAGTTATTGCTGGTGATTTTATATACCTATTATATAAAACTCAATTTTGTAATTGCTGCCTCTGTTTGTGTAATTTATTTGTAAACCAATTGACATTAACATTCGGTTTTATTAATTTACTTTTTTCTGGAAAAGCTTTCACAACGGCAGTTGTAATTATGTCAATAAAGTTAGAAAATTTTGTATTAATAGCCAGTGTATTGTCTTGTATAAATCCCCAGTTGGTAGCTTCTACTATATTATATAAAATAAGTAGCCCCTCTTCTGTAATTGACCTATAATTTACACGTTTAGTTGCGTTGACGGGTGTAGATAATTGAAATTTTAATTCAAGAGCTAGATGATCCGAGAAACCTAGGTCAAGCGCGATAATTTCATTGTGTTTAATGCTACAAAGTATATTATCAAGCATATTTTCTTTGCGCGTATTTACTGTTAAGTTACTTGTAAGGCCAAATGATTGTATTAGTGTTACTAGTATCAGCGTAATTGTTTTCAATGTTTGATTAAGTTTTATATAGTATTATACCAGTTACAATAATTGTTTTATTTGTGTTGTATAATATTTGCAAGGCTTCAGTAAGTTTATTAAAGAATACATCGAGATTTCCGTTCGGCGGTCGATAAATTGTTAAAATAGCTGTGTCCCGGCTCTCAACTGCACACATTTCCGCATGATATGGTACTGATAATAAATTAATTTCATTTATAGGTTGACAAGAAACATCATATTTTGCTATTATCATAACACAGCCGTGTCTACCCCTATTACGACAAAAAGCAGTTGCTAACGTGTAGTCCGCGATTTTAAAAGCGTCCAGTTCATCGTTACATAACCAATGCTCGTTTATACATATGTATTGATAAGATTTACTTTATACGTTACATGCGCATTTATGCAAGTAAGCTTCCAGCTCGCACACTTTATTACTAATACTTTGTGAGTTTATGTAGAGTATTTCAAAATATTGCTGTTGGTTTGAAGAATTTGCACGTCCAATTTTGTTGTTTCCAGTCTTGCTTATAGGAATACGTCCAGTGGTGTTGCTTCTTGGTGCTGCTACAATTAGGTTCCTTTTTGGTCCCTCGGAGATTTCCGTAAAAAATTGTACCGGGTTACATGGCTTCCTTTGTCCCAGGAATGTGGTTCTTGAAGTGTGGCAAGAAGTGACCAATCAGCGCCTATCCTGAAGCTGTTGAAAGTTGGATTCGGATGGGCCGTGTTAATAGTTTCTACAATGAAGTCGGTTCTGTTGTACTTTGCGTTTAATTTTTCTTTAAGGGACTCTGTGACTGAGAGCGAGTATCTGGAGACATGAAACCATGCTCGTTTTTCCTTAACAACTGCATTTAATAATTCGTTTGTTGTTTCGCCAGTAATAATATTTTTATTTCGTCTTTTGTTTTTATTTTTATGTGATACTGTTTGCCAATCGCTTTCAATATTTGTCTTGTCTTTAAGAGTCATCTTGCTGGGAATTGCGGCAGTTGCGACATTAATAGCGTGTGCAACCTGGTCTATGGTAACTTGATTAGATTCTTTAGAGGTTCCTCTTTCAGATTGCACTATTTTTAAATTGTTTGTATTAGCTATTGGTGAAGAGATGGCATTGGTGGTCAATTTATTTTTAGTTTTATTTGAATTTTTAATTATATTATTTTGTACAGTTTTCTTTTCTGCTTCATTTTGATGCATGTTTGTAGATGGCAGGCTTTCCATCAATGATATAGTTTTATACAATAATTTAATTTTGTCTCTAAGTTCAGATATTAAGATATCTTTCTGGTGTATGATTAAGTGCAGATACCTGGCTTCCTGTAAGGTAGTCTCACTATGTATGTCATCGTCCAGTGAATGAATTGTAGCTTCTGTTGGCACACTAACCTCACTTAAGAATTGGATTTTTGTACAGCATACTAGATCTTCACCTGCACAAGTGATGTTGTATTTTCTAGCGCACGATTGATGGTACAAAGTCCCACAGTTCACGCACTTCATACCAGTTACCGCGTAGCTGTTACATTTACAGCGTTTACGTTTATTATTATCTTCAGATAATTCAGACTCGTTCGCCATTGCACAAAATATATTTAGATTTTTTTTATAAATATAATAAAAGATATGGCAGTTTCTTTCTACAGGATATGCAAGGATAAGAACGAAAAGTAAATACAAGAAGAATAAAGCAAAGTGAGAAGTCTAAATAGTAAAGGAGAGAGTTGGAAGTACATAAAGTAAATGTCAAATGCAAGTCATCGAGATGGACAAGTGGAAGAAATACTTGGTGGAACTAATGGGGACGTCAGAAGGGGATGTCGTAGAGACAATAGATAAGTATTTGGTCAGGGAATGCGAAAAATTCACCATAGAAATGTTAGAGAGGGGACTTGATTAAAGAATACAAACATGACCAATGTATTCGAACCTGTCAAGAAGATATTACTAAAATAAAAGATAATAGGTAGATAATTAATAAACACTTGATATGTTTCAGAAGTGTTTATTATCTACATATTATCTCATATTGTTTCACCAGTGAGAAAATTATTCAAGAATAAATAAAAGCAAAAACTTTCCTATTACAAAAAACAGACTATCAAAATTCAAGATCCACTTATAAACAAAAACAGTTAACAGACGTACGATGACAACTTACTTACTTACGTTAATACCCCGGAACGACAATATAAATGATGAAGAGTCATATAATGATAAAACCTGAACGCCTAATTATGATAGCATTATTCGATCCATACTATAATTTTACTTGGTCTTATCTACAAATAGATAATCCGAATCCTAAAAAAATCAAAATATTCCATAGGAGTTGAAGCAGTGCATAATTACACGCATTATCAAATAAGACGTCGAGCCTTTAAAGGTTGGTAGCTATAGGTCAATCACACTGCTTTCGGTACTAAGGAATATATTCGAATGAATTATAAAAAATAAGCTTCTAGATGACATTTTCCACGCTATCGCCTCATATCAGTACATATAGCTCAAACTAAAATCACCTCAAAATGGTTAAATTCGTACTCTACAGCAATATGTAACACCATACGGAAATGTGTACGTCATATAATGACGAGAGTCCCTAAAGTGCAAAAACTGCTCAAGAAACCAATAGAAAAATAACCAATATAAAAATTGAACGTAATAACAAAACATTCACAGACATTGACAAGTTATTAAGAGTTACGTTAATAAATCATTTACACTACATGATTTTATTTTAAATACTTGAGCTATAGAACTTAATAAATCCTTAGCAATAGACAGGAAAGAACTACTAAAAACCGGCATCGCAGATTTATCGATTCCTACGGTATTCATTCATCATTTTAGGCAAACGCATGTTTGTCATCATGTTTGTTAATAAATTCCCTGATATCACCTCAACTGTCATGTCCACAGATGGAATACACAATGCTAAAGTTTATATTATAGTTGGCTAATATACGCTTCCTTTATTCTAGCATTAGTTCCCTTTAATAAATATAATCCATTCCATTACCTATCAAATAATCGAATCCACGTAAACCATTTCGTTCAGGCAAAAACTAAAACCCGATTTGAATTAAAAACGTAAGAGTTTACAAATTATCTCGTTTATTAGTAACCAAAATCAATGCGGAGTTTGTATCGCATCCTTCCACCTTTCAAACCGTTTCCGTAAAGGTAATACACCTCACATTAACAATCCTTTATATAAGTGCCTCCATTTCACATTACCAATCAATAATTTAAAAAATTACACACGTCATACACTTTATATATACAGGGTGTCCCGTTAATGCGGGGAAATGGCTGGACCATAGATTCCTGAGGTCAAAATATGACGATTTAACGCAACTTATCTATATCCAAAAATTTACGGTTAAGCCGGAATTTGGCTTCAAAGTTAAAAAAAAAATTATTTCTCTTGTTTATAACAATTGAACGCTTTATTTGATTTGAATGAAAATTATTTTTAATAACTACCATAATATAATACACCATTTCAGTTATTAATGATTATTATTGGTTAACAAGAAGTATAAGAAACAGTAGTACCACCACTTAAAAACTAAAATATTTTTTTATTGGTGGGTCTAATAAAAACTAAAAAAATATTGCTTGAAAGACTGTTTAATTTAAAAACTTTTTTATCTCTTAATAATATTTGATATCTTTTACGGTTTTCTCACAAAAAAATAAAATATATATTTTTTATCTAGTAAAAACAAAATCTAGTTTTTCATCGAATCGAAAATAAATGTTTTTCGTGGCCGTCTTTGTTTAAAAAAATGGAAATTATGTATAATAATTATTATTTAGTGTCTTTTAACAATTAATTTTTAACTTTATTTTAGTTCATAAATATTCATATTTGGAACAAACAGCTATCTTGTTTGTATTAGGATTTTGCAAAGAAAATTGTTTAAAAAGTATTAGATGTTGTTTTGATTTATTTTTATTAATTGATAATATTTAATTTTTTATTCAATTGAGTAAGTTTATTTACTTATTAATGAGTGCATAATGAGTATACTATATTCATATTTTATTTTATTGTACAAAAACCGTACAAGATATCAAAAACTAGTATGAGTCAAAAAAGTTTTTAAATCTAATGCCCTTTCAAATATATTTTTTTTTGGATTTTATTGGTTGCACAAATAAAAAATATTTTAGTTTTTAAGTGGTGGTACTACTGTTTTTTATACTTCCTGTCAATCACTAATGTTCACAATAACTGAAATGATGTATAATATTATGGTACTTATTAATAATAAATTTCATTCAAATCAAATAAAGCGTTCAATTGTTATAAACAAAAGAAATAAAAAAATTTAGAGACTTTGAAGCCAAATTCCGGCTTAACCGTAAATTTTTGGATATAGATAAGTTGCATTAAATCATCATATTTTGACCGCAGGAATCTATGATCCAGCCATTTCCCCCGCATTTAACGGGACACCCTGGTAAT
>CAXAKX010001101.1:0-7500 GCA_963969525.1 Ontholestes murinus
GAGCACACGACGGCACATGTACACGAGCACACGGCGGCCGGCCGGCGGTGTGAACACCAAGAATTCGTAATTCTGCTCTCTGCTGAACGGAACATCGCACATATCCCGGTTTACGCGTGCACGGACCCCCGACGTTAACGTGTCACTCCATTGGTATACAGAGCACGCCAGTAAAACACCTATCCCGCCCCTGTGGCGGGGTCAAGACGGTGGACGTGATGCAACTTGTGTAAAAGACACGAAACGCGGGGCGGCGGTTGTGCTACGGCGATATTGCGACTAGACGTTCACACATTTATGCAGACCCACGAATTTTTTTGTTTGATAATGCGCCCGGAGACACACACGTCAGCACACGACGGCACATGTACACGAGCACACGGCGGCCGGCCGGCGGTGTGAACACCAAGAATAGGAGTGGAGAGACTCTCGGTCCACACAACTCCGAAATGCATCAATATATCATATATATGGCATGAGAGAGAAGAGAAATTTTATAAATTTCACATCTCGCCAAGGCTTACACACACTACAAAAAACATCATTGTTCGTTAGATTGAAAATCATCGTCTCGGCCAAGGGGACCACGCGCTCGGGTCCCCCGAACGTCTGACTTTATGATGATATATATATTTCAATCAACATAAGTTTTCATTCTCGCTCGGAATTCGGTGAGTTATTGCATTTGAATTTTCACGGAGTTTTTACGCACCGCTACTTTAAAAATATTACATGTTCAGTCTACATGTTGCTCGCATAAGGGCCATACGCATAAACGAATATACGAAATGGGTCCCGCGAACGTGCTATTCGGACAGGTTCAAACTACCTGTTAGAGTTTTCAACACCGAACTGTCCGGACACGGCGAGGCCGTGATTTTATATTCAACAGACGGTATATATATATGGTGGGTGAGAGACAAGAAAAAAATTTCCTCGGGCGGCAACTGATTTCTCGCGTCTCGTTTTATTAAAACATCGAACTGTCCAGACACGGCGAGGCCGTGATTTTATTTTCAACAGACGATAATAACACGATGATGATATATATTTATATATGTAGTAAAATACGGGGAACGATTTTTGTATGAGGCACAACCGACACACAAACCACACACATCTTATTATATATTATAATAGAGTAGCAGATTGGTGCAACACTGAGACCTCGGCGTTCCCCCAAACAAGAGATAAAACTAAAAACACGCCGGCCGACTTATTACACGTAACGTATATAATGGCATTACACTACTACACTGGTGTTGTTGTGTCGCCCGTTGCCGTGTGTCGTCGCCCGCCGTTGTTCCTCGTTCGTCTCTCCGGTTTCGTCGTCGTTTTATTAAATACATCGAACTGTCCAGACACGTGAGGCCGTGATTTTATTTTCAACAGACGATGATGATATTTTATGTGTATTAATATGATGGGGAACGATTATATGAGGCACACCGAACACGCAAAACCACACACATCTTCTTATTATATATTATATATAATACTAGAGAAGTAGCAGCTTGGTGAACACACCGAGACCTCGCGTTCCCCCACAAGAGATAAAAACTAAAAACACGCCGGCCGACTTATTACACGTAACGTATATAATGGCATTACACTACACTGGTTGTTGTGTCGTCGCCCGTTGCCGTGTGTCGTCGCCCGCCGTTGTTCGTCGTTCGTCTCTCCGGTTCGTCGTCGTTTTATATTAAATACATCGAACTGTCCAGACACGTGAGGCCGTGATTTTATTTTCAACAGACGATGATGATATTTTATGTGTTTTAATATGATGGGGAACGATTATATGAGGCACACCGAACACGCAAAACCACACACATCTTCTTATTATATATTATATATAATACTAGAGAAGTAGCAGCTTGGTGAACACACTGAGACCTCGCGTTCCCCCACAAGAGATAAAAACTAAAAACACGCCGGCCGACTTATTACACGTAACGTATATAATGGCATTACACTACACTGGTTGTTGTGTCGTCGCCCGTTGCCGTGTGTCGTCGCCCGCCGTTGTTCGTCGTTCGTCTCTCCGGTTCGTCGTCGTTTTATATTAAATACATCGAACTGTCCAGACACGTGAGGCCGTGATTTTATTTTCAACAGACGATGATGATATTTTATGTGTTTTAATATGATGGGGAACGATTATATGAGGCACACCGAACACGCAAAACCACACACATCTTCTTATTATATATTATATATAATACTAGAGAAGTAGCAGCTTGGTGAACACACTGAGACCTCGCGTTCCCCCACAAGAGATAAAAACTAAAAACACGCCGGCCGACTTATTACACGTAACGTATATAATGGCATTACACTACACTGGTTGTTGTGTCGTCGCCCGTTGCCGTGTGTCGTCGCCCGCCGTTGTTCGTCGTTCGTCTCTCCGTCCGTCGCATAGGGCAAAAATTTGTTAAAAATTTTATTTTACCCATGCGACGGTTTATTAAAGCCAAAAGGATATTTATTTCGGCGTTTCTTTGCGATATATATACATATACTGCTCGCCTGGTCGTTCTTTTTCAATCTTCCACTTTTCACCCGAACGACCTGCACCACCCATATAGCTGTTTGATGCATATTTGTACAGAATAACGGCGAGAAATTAAATTTTTATTTTTCCACCTAGCGCTGCCCGAAAATATCATTTGTGTGTGAAACAAGACGAAACGAAGCGTAATACTCGACTTTATTTGCGTAAATCGAAAATTCGCTCATCGCACCGTGCACCACCATATATATGTCTCTCGCACACAGGTACCGAATAACGCTTTCGGCATCGTGCGCACCGACCGACCGCCGCATTTAAGTTTTTCGCACGCCCGTACCGAATAACGCTTTTAGCATCGTGCGCGCCGACCGACCGACCGACCGACCGACCGCCTCATATATATGTTTCTCGTACATAGGTATCGAATAACGGCAGAAATTATTTTTATTTTATTAAAATAAAATTTTCGTTAATTCGCTTACTCGATACGAAAGGACACATCGGCGAGTGGAAATAAAGCGGACCGAAGTTAAAACGTTCGACATTAGGTTTTTCGCACACCGGTACCGAATAACGCTTTCGACCTGCACCGCCCATACAGCTGTTTGATGCATATTTGTACAGAATAACGGCGAGAAATTTTATTTTTATTTTTCCACTTAGCACTGCCCGAAAATATCATTTGTGTGTGAAACAAGACGAAACGAAGCGTAATACTCGACTTTATTTGCGTAAAATGAAAATTCGCTCATCGCACCGTGCACCACCATATATATATGTCTCTCGCACACAGGTACCGAATAACGCTCTCGGCATCGTGCACACCGACCGACCGCCGCATATAAGTTTTTCGCCCGCCCGTACCGAATAACGCTTTTAGCATCGTGCACACCGACCGACCGCCTCATATATATGTTTTTCGTACACAGGTACCGAATAACGGCAGAAATTATTTTTATTATATTAAAATAAAATTTTCGTCAATTCGCTTATTCGCACCGACCGACCGCCTAATATATATGTTTTTCGTACACAGGTACCGAATAACGGCAGAAATTATTTTTATTTTAATAAAATAAAATTTTCGTCAATTCGCTTATTCGCACCGACCGACCGCCTCATATATATGTTTTTCGTACACAGGTACCGAATAACGGCAGAAATTATTTTTATTTTAATAAAATAAAATTTTCGTCAATTCGCTTATTCGCACCGACCGACCGCCTCATATATATGTTTTTCGTACACAGGTACCGAATAACGGCAGAAATTATTTTTATTTTAATAAAATAAAATTTTCGTTAATTCGCTTACACGATGCGAAAGGACAGATCGGCGAGTGGAAATAAAGCGGACCGAAGTGAAAACGTTCGACTTTAGGTTTTTCGCACACAGGTACCGAATAACGCTTTTAGCATCGTGCACACCGACCGACCGCCGCGTACAATTATTTCGCACGCCCGTACCGAATAACGCTTTTGGCATCGTGCACACCGACCGACCGCCTCACATATATATTTTTCGTACATAGGTACCGAATAACGGCAGAAATTATTTTTATTTTAATAAAATAAAATTTTCGTCAATTCGCTTATTCGCACCGACCGACCGCCTCATATATATGTTTTTCGTACACAGGTACCGAATAACGGCAGAAATTATTTTTATTTTCATAAAATAAAATTTTCGTTAATTCGCTTACACGATGCGAAAGGACAGATCGGCGAGTGGAAATAAAGCGGACCGAAGTGAAAACGTTCGACTTTAGGTTTTTCGCACACAGGTACCGAATAACGCTTTTAGCATCGTGCACACCGACCGACCGCCGCGTACAATTATTTCGCACGCCCGTACCGAATAACGCTTTTGGCATCGTGCACACCGACCGACCGCCTCACATATATATTTTTCGTACATAGGTACGGAATAACGGCAGAAATTATTTTTATTTTATTAAAATAAAATTTTCGTCAATTCGCTTATTCGCACCGACCGACCGCCTCATATATATGTTTTTCGTACACAGGTACCGAATAACGGCAGAAATTATTTTTATTATATTAAAATAAAATTTTCGTCAATTCGCTTATTCGCACCGACCGACCGCCTCATATATATGTTTTTCGTACACAGGTACCGAATAACGGCAGAAATTATTTTTATTTTAATAAAATAAAATTTTCGTTAATTCGCTTACGCGATGCGAAAGGACAGATCGGCGAGTGGAAATAAAGCGGACCGAAGTGAAAACGTTCGACTTTAGGTTTTTCGCACACAGGTACCGAATAACGCTTTTAGCATCGTGCACACCGACCGACCGCCGCGTACAATTATTTCGCACGCCCGTACCGAATAACGCTTTTGGCATCGTGCACACCGACCGACCGCCTCACATATATATTTTTCGTACATAGGTACGGAATAACGGCAGAAGTTATTTTTATTTTATTAAAATAAAATTTTCGTTAATTCGCTTACGCGATTCGAAAGGACAGATCGGCGAGTGGAAATAAAGCGGACCGAAGTGAAAACGTTCGACTTTAGGTTTTTCGCACACAGGTACCGAATAACGCTTTTAGCATCGTGCACACCGACCGACCGCCGCGTACAATTATTTCGCACGCCCGTACCGAATAACGCTTTTGGCATCGTGCACACCGACCGACCGCCTCACATATATATTTTTCGTACATAGGTACGGAATAACGGCAGAAATTATTTTTATTTTATTAAAATAAAATTTTCGTTAATTCGCTTACGCGATGCGAAAGGACAGATCGGCGAGTGGAAATAAAGCGGACCGAAGTCAAAACGTTCGACTTTAGGTTTTTCGCACACAGGTACCGAATAACGCTTTTAGCATCGTGCACACCGACCGACCGCCGCGTACAATTATTTCGCACGCCCGTACCGAATAACGCTTTTGGCATCGTGCACACCGACCGACCGCCTCACATATATATTTTTCGTACATAGGTACGGAATAACGGCAGAAATTATTTTTATTTTATTAAAATAAAATTTTCGTTAATTCGCTTACGCGATGCGAAAGGACAGATCGGCGAGTGGAAATAAAGCGGACCGAAGTGAAAACGTTCGACTTTAGGTTTTTCGCACACAGGTACCGAATAACGCTTTTAGCATCGTGCACACCGACCGACCGCCGCGTACAATTATTTCGCACGCCCGTACCGAATAACGCTTTTGGCATCGTGCACACCGACCGACCGCCTCACATATATATTTTTCGTACATAGGTACGGAATAACGGCAGAAATTATTTTTATTTTATTAAAATAAAATTTTCGTTAATTCGCTTACGCGATGCGAAAGGACAGATCGGCGAGTGGAAATAAAGCGGACCGAAGTCAAAACGTTCGACTTTAGGTTTTTCGCACACAGGTACCGAGTAACGCTTTTAGCATCGTGCACACCGACCGACCGCCGCGTACAATTATTTCGCACGCCCGTACCGAATAACGCTTTTGGCATCGTGCACACCGACCGACCGCCTCACATATATATTTTTCGTACACATGTACAGAATAACGGCAGAAATTATTTTTATTTTATTAAAATAAAATTTTCGTTAATTCGCTTACGCGATACGAAAGGACACATCGACGAGCGGAAATAAATGTGAACCGTGGTAAAAATTTCGTAATTATTTCGTGTCGATCGAAATTTCGCTTTTCGCACCGTGCACACCGACCGACCGCCACACCGGTACAGAATGACTGTCGAAATTTCTTTTATCATTCGATAATATAATATTCGTTCGTTCGCTCGCTCGCAGGAAACGTAAGGAAAAAAGATCGACGAGCGGAAATTAATTGCGAACCGTGGTAAAAGTTTCGAAATTATTTCTTGTCGAAATTATTTTTATAATATTAAAATATAATATGCGTTAATTCGCTTACGCGATACGAAAGGACACATCGACGAGCGGAAATAAATGCGAACCGTGGTAAAAATTTCGTAATTATTTCGTGTCGATCGAAATTTCGCTTTTCGCACCGTGCACACCGACCGACCGCCACACCGGTACAGAATGACTGTCGAAATTTCTTTTATCATTCGATAATATAATATTCGTTCGTTCGTTCGTTCGTTCGCTCGCACGAAACGTAAGGAAAAAAGATCGACGAGCGGAAATAAATTGCGAACCGTGGTAAAAGTTTCGAAATTATTTCGAAATTATTTCTTGTCGAAATTTCGGTTTTAGCTCCGTGCACACCGACCGACCGACCGCCACATATAGGTTTTTCGTACATAGGTACCGAATAACGGCAGAAATTATTTTTATTATATTAAAATATAATATTCGTTAATTCGCTTACGCGATACGAAAGGACACATCGACGAGCGGAAATAAATGCGAACCGTGGTAAAAATTTCGTAATTATTTCGTGTCGATCGAAATTTCGCTTGTCGCACCGTGCACACCGACCGACCGCCACACCGGTACAGAATGACTGTCGAAATTTCTTTTATCATTCGATAATATAATATTCGTTCGTTCGTTCGTTCGCTCGCACGAAACGTAAGGAAAAAAGATCGACGAGCGGAAATAAATTGCGAACCGTGGTAAAAGTTTCGAAATTATTTCTTGTCGAAATTATTTTTATAATATTAAAATATAATATTCGTTAATTCGCTTACGCGATACGAAAGGACACATCGACGAGCGGAAATAAATGCGAACCGTGGTAAAAATTTCGAAATTATTTCGTGTCGATCGAAATTTCGCTTTTAGCATCGTGCACATCGACCCACCGGCCGCCACATATAGGCCAATCGCACACCGGTACCGGATGACTGTCGAAAGTTCTTTTACTATACGATAATATAAAATTCGTCCATTCGCTCGTTCGAAACGAAAGGAAACATTGGTGGTAAGTGTGAAAATTGCGAAATTTAACCACCACTCACGCCTTATTTAACATACATTCGTTACGGATATGGGTACAGAAAAACGGTAATTAATT
>CAXAKX010001102.1:0-13431 GCA_963969525.1 Ontholestes murinus
CCACGACTTTTTTTGTTTGATAATGCGCCCGGGAGACACACACGTGAGCACACGACGGCACATGTACACGAGCACACGGCGGCCGGCCGGCGGTGTGAACACCAAGAATTCGTAATTCTGCTCTCTGCTGAACGGAACATCGCACATATCCCGGTTTACGCGTGCACGGACCCCGACGTTAACGTGTCACTCCATTGGTATACAGAGCACGCCAGTAAAACACCTATCCCGCCCCTGTGGCGGGGTCAAGACGGTGGACGTGATGCAACTTGTGTAAAAGACACGAAACGCGGGGCGGCGGTTGTGCTACGGCGATATTGCGACTAGACGTTCACACATTTATGCAGACCCACGAATTTTTTTGTTTGATAATGCGCCCGGAGACACACACGTCAGCACACGACGGCACATGTACACGAGCACACGGCGGCCGGCCGGCGGTGTGAACACCAAGAATAGGAGTGGAGAGACTCTCGGTCCACACAACTCCGAAATGCATCAATATATCATATATATGGCATGAGAGAGAAGAGAAATTTTATAAATTTCACATCTCGCCAAGGCTTACACACACTACAAAAAACATCATTGTTCGTTAGATTGAAAATCATCGTCTCGGCCAAGGGGACCACGCGCTCGGGTCCCCCGAACGTCTGACTTTATGATGATATATATATTTCAATCAACATAAGTTTTCATTCTCGCTCGGAATTCGGTGAGTTATTGCATTTGAATTTTCACGGAGTTTTTACGCACCGCTACTTTAAAAATATTACATGTTCAGTCTACATGTTGCTCGCATAAGGGCCATACGCATAAACGAATATACGAAATGGGTCCCGCGAACGTGCTATTCGGACAGGTTCAAACTACCTGTTAGAGTTTTCAACACCGAACTGTCCGGACACGGCGAGGCCGTGATTTTATATTCAACAGACGGTATATATATATGGTGGGTGAGAGACAAGAAAAAAATTTCCTCGGGCGGCAACTGATTTCTCGCGTCTCGTTTTATTAAAACATCGAACTGTCCAGACACGGCGAGGCCGTGATTTTATTTTCAACAGACGATAATAACACGATGATGATATATATTTATATATGTAGTAAAATACGGGGAACGATTTTTGTATGAGGCACAACCGACACACAAACCACACACATCTTATTATATATTATAATAGAGTAGCAGATTGGTGCAACACTGAGACCTCGGCGTTCCCCCAAACAAGAGATAAAACTAAAAACACGCCGGCCGACTTATTACACGTAACGTATATAATGGCATTACACTACTACACTGGTGTTGTTGTGTCGCCCGTTGCCGTGTGTCGTCGCCCGCCGTTGTTCCTCGTTCGTCTCTCCGGTTTCGTCGTCGTTTTATTAAATACATCGAACTGTCCAGACACGTGAGGCCGTGATTTTATTTTCAACAGACGATGATGATATTTTATGTGTATTAATATGATGGGGAACGATTATATGAGGCACACCGAACACGCAAAACCACACACATCTTCTTATTATATATTATATATAATACTAGAGAAGTAGCAGCTTGGTGAACACACTGAGACCTCGCGTTCCCCCACAAGAGATAAAAACTAAAAACACGCCGGCCGACTTATTACACGTAACGTATATAATGGCATTACACTACTACACTGGTGTTGTTGTGTCGCCCGTTGCCGTGTGTCGTCGCCCGCCGTTGTTCGTCGTTCGTCTCTCCGGTTCGTCGTCGTTTTATTAAATACATCGAACTGTCCAGACACGTGAGGCCGTGATTTTATTTTCAACAGACGATGATGATATTTTATGTGTATTAATATGATGGGGAACGATTATATGAGGCACACCGAACACGCAAAACCACACACATCTTCTTATTATATATTATATATAATACTAGAGAAGTAGCAGCTTGGTGAACACACTGAGACCTCGCGTTCCCCCACAAGAGATAAAAACTAAAAACACGCCGGCCGACTTATTACACGTAACGTATATAATGGCATTACACTACACTGGTTGTTGTGTCGTCGCCCGTTGCCGTGTGTCGTCGCCCGCCGTTGTTCGTCGTTCGTCTCTCCGGTTCGTCGTCGTTTTATATTAAATACATCGAACTGTCCAGACACGTGAGGCCGTGATTTTATTTTCAACAGACGATGATGATATTTTATGTGTTTTAATATGATGGGGAACGATTATATGAGGCACACCGAACACGCAAAACCACACACATCTTCTTATTATATATTATATATAATACTAGAGAAGTAGCAGCTTGGTGAACACACTGAGACCTCGCGTTCCCCCACAAGAGATAAAAACTAAAAACACGCCGGCCGACTTATTACACGTAACGTATATAATGGCATTACACTACACTGGTTGTTGTGTCGTCGCCCGTTGCCGTGTGTCGTCGCCCGCCGTTGTTCGTCGTTCGTCTCTCCGTCCGTCGCATAGGGCAAAAATTTGTTAAAAATTTTATTTTACCCATGCGACGGTTTATTAAAGCCAAAAGGATATTTATTTCGGCGTTTCTTTGCGATATATATACATATACTGCTCGCCTGGTCGTTCTTTTTCAATCTTCCACTTTTCACCCGAACGACCTGCACCACCCATATAGCTGTTTGATGCATATTTGTACAGAATAACGGCGAGAAATTAAATTTTTATTTTTCCACCTAGCGCTGCCCGAAAATATCATTTGTGTGTGAAACAAGACGAAACGAAGCGTAATAGTCGACTTTATTTGCGTAAATCGAAAATTCGCTCATCGCACCGTGCACCACCATATATATGTCTCTCGCACACAGGTACCGAATAACGCTTTCGGCATCGTGCGCACCGACCGACCGCCGCATTTAAGTTTTTCGCACGCCCGTACCGAATAACGCTTTTAGCATCGTGCGCGCCGACCGACCGACCGACCGACCGCCTCATATATATGTTTCTCGTACATAGGTATCGAATAACGGCAGAAATTATTTTTATTTTATTAAAATAAAATTTTCGTTAATTCGCTTACTCGATACGAAAGGACACATCGGCGAGTGGAAATAAAGCGGACCGAAGTTAAAACGTTCGACATTAGGTTTTTCGCACACCGGTACCGAATAACGCTTTCGACCTGCACCGCCCATACAGCTGTTTGATGCATATTTGTACAGAATAACGGCGAGAAATTTTATTTTTATTTTTCCACTTAGCACTGCCCGAAAATATCATTTGTGTGTGAAACAAGACGAAACGAAGCGTAATACTCGACTTTATTTGCGTAAAATGAAAATTCGCTCATCGCACCGTGCACCACCATATATATATGTCTCTCGCACACAGGTACCGAATAACGCTCTCGGCATCGTGCACACCGACCGACCGCCGCATATAAGTTTTTCGCCCGCCCGTACCGAATAACGCTTTTAGCATCGTGCACACCGACCGACCGCCTCATATATATGTTTTTCGTACACAGGTACCGAATAACGGCAGAAATTATTTTTATTATATTAAAATAAAATTTTCGTCAATTCGCTTATTCGCACCGACCGACCGCCTAATATATATGTTTTTCGTACACAGGTACCGAATAACGGCAGAAATTATTTTTATTTTAATAAAATAAAATTTTCGTCAATTCGCTTATTCGCACCGACCGACCGCCTCATATATATGTTTTTCGTACACAGGTACCGAATAACGGCAGAAATTATTTTTATTTTAATAAAATAAAATTTTCGTCAATTCGCTTATTCGCACCGACCGACCGCCTCATATATATGTTTTTCGTACACAGGTACCGAATAACGGCAGAAATTATTTTTATTTTAATAAAATAAAATTTTCGTTAATTCGCTTACACGATGCGAAAGGACAGATCGGCGAGTGGAAATAAAGCGGACCGAAGTGAAAACGTTCGACTTTAGGTTTTTCGCACACAGGTACCGAATAACGCTTTTAGCATCGTGCACACCGACCGACCGCCGCGTACAATTATTTCGCACGCCCGTACCGAATAACGCTTTTGGCATCGTGCACACCGACCGACCGCCTCACATATATATTTTTCGTACATAGGTACCGAATAACGGCAGAAATTATTTTTATTTTAATAAAATAAAATTTTCGTCAATTCGCTTATTCGCACCGACCGACCGCCTCATATATATGTTTTTCGTACACAGGTACCGAATAACGGCAGAAATTATTTTTATTTTCATAAAATAAAATTTTCGTTAATTCGCTTACACGATGCGAAAGGACAGATCGGCGAGTGGAAATAAAGCGGACCGAAGTGAAAACGTTCGACTTTAGGTTTTTCGCACACAGGTACCGAATAACGCTTTTAGCATCGTGCGCACCGACCGACCGCCGCGTACAATTATTTCGCACGCCCGTACCGAATAACGCTTTTGGCATCGTGCACACCGACCGACCGCCTCACATATATATTTTTCGTACATAGGTACGGAATAACGGCAGAAATTATTTTTATTTTATTAAAATAAAATTTTCGTCAATTCGCTTATTCGCACCGACCGACCGCCTCATATATATGTTTTTCGTACACAGGTACCGAATAACGGCAGAAATTATTTTTATTATATTAAAATAAAATTTTCGTCAATTCGCTTATTCGCACCGACCGACCGCCTCATATATATGTTTTTCGTACACAGGTACCGAATAACGGCAGAAATTATTTTTATTTTAATAAAATAAAATTTTCGTTAATTCGCTTACGCGATGCGAAAGGACAGATCGGCGAGTGGAAATAAAGCGGACCGAAGTGAAAACGTTCGACTTTAGGTTTTTCGCACACAGGTACCGAATAACGCTTTTAGCATCGTGCACACCGACCGACCGCCGCGTACAATTATTTCGCACGCCCGTACCGAATAACGCTTTTGGCATCGTGCACACCGACCGACCGCCTCACATATATATTTTTCGTACATAGGTACGGAATAACGGCAGAAATTATTTTTATTTTATTAAAATAAAATTTTCGTTAATTCGCTTACGCGATTCGAAAGGACAGATCGGCGAGTGGAAATAAAGCGGACCGAAGTGAAAACGTTCGACTTTAGGTTTTTCGCACACAGGTACCGAATAACGCTTTTAGCATCGTGCACACCGACCGACCGCCGCGTACAATTATTTCGCACGCCCGTACCGAATAACGCTTTTGGCATCGTGCACACCGACCGACCGCCTCACATATATATTTTTCGTACATAGGTACGGAATAACGGCAGAAATTATTTTTATTTTATTAAAATAAAATTTTCGTTAATTCGCTTACGCGATGCGAAAGGACAGATCGGCGAGTGGAAATAAAGCGGACCGAAGTCAAAACGTTCGACTTTAGGTTTTTCGCACACAGGTACCGAATAACGCTTTTAGCATCGTGCACACCGACCGACCGCCGCGTACAATTATTTCGCACGCCCGTACCGAATAACGCTTTTGGCATCGTGCACACCGACCGACCGCCTCACATATATATTTTTCGTACATAGGTACGGAATAACGGCAGAAATTATTTTTATTTTATTAAAATAAAATTTTCGTTAATTCGCTTACGCGATGCGAAAGGACAGATCGGCGAGTGGAAATAAAGCGGACCGAAGTGAAAACGTTCGACTTTAGGTTTTTCGCACACAGGTACCGAATAACGCTTTTAGCATCGTGCACACCGACCGACCGCCGCGTACAATTATTTCGCACGCCCGTACCGAATAACGCTTTTGGCATCGTGCACACCGACCGACCGCCTCACATATATATTTTTCGTACATAGGTACGGAATAACGGCAGAAATTATTTTTATTTTATTAAAATAAAATTTTCGTTAATTCGCTTACGCGATGCGAAAGGACAGATCGGCGAGTGGAAATAAAGCGGACCGAAGTCAAAACGTTCGACTTTAGGTTTTTCGCACACAGGTACCGAGTAACGCTTTTAGCATCGTGCACACCGACCGACCGCCGCGTACAATTATTTCGCACGCCCGTACCGAATAACGCTTTTGGCATCGTGCACACCGACCGACCGCCTCACATATATATTTTTCGTACATAGGTACGGAATAACGGCAGAAATTATTTTTATTTTATTAAAATAAAATTTTCGTTAATTCGCTTACGCGATGCGAAAGGACAGATCGGCGAGTGGAAATAAAGCGGACCGAAGTGAAAACGTTCGACTTTAGGTTTTTCGCACACAGGTACCGAATAACGCTTTTAGCATCGTGCACACCGACCGACCGCCGCGTACAATTATTTCGCACGCCCGTACCGAATAACGCTTTTGGCATCGTGCACACCGACCGACCGCCTCACATATATATTTTTCGTACATAGGTACGGAATAACGGCAGAAATTATTTTTATTTTATTAAAATAAAATTTTCGTTAATTCGCTTACGCGATGCGAAAGGACAGATCGGCGAGTGGAAATAAAGCGGACCGAAGTCAAAACGTTCGACTTTAGGTTTTTCGCACACAGGTACCGAGTAACGCTTTTAGCATCGTGCACACCGACCGACCGCCGCGTACAATTATTTCGCACGCCCGTACCGAATAACGCTTTTGGCATCGTGCACACCGACCGACCGCCTCACATATATATTTTTCGTACACATGTACAGAATAACGGCAGAAATTATTTTTATTTTATTAAAATAAAATTTTCGTTAATTCGCTTACGCGATACGAAAGGACACATCGACGAGCGGAAATAAATGTGAACCGTGGTAAAAATTTCGTAATTATTTCGTGTCGATCGAAATTTCGCTTTTCGCACCGTGCACACCGACCGACCGCCACACCGGTACAGAATGACTGTCGAAATTTCTTTTATCATTCGATAATATAATATTCGTTCGTTCGCTCGCTCGCAGGAAACGTAAGGAAAAAAGATCGACGAGCGGAAATTAATTGCGAACCGTGGTAAAAGTTTCGAAATTATTTCTTGTCGAAATTATTTTTATAATATTAAAATATAATATGCGTTAATTCGCTTACGCGATACGAAAGGACACATCGACGAGCGGAAATAAATGCGAACCGTGGTAAAAGTTTCGTAATTATTTCGTGTCGATCGAAATTTCTCTTTTCGCACCGTGCACACCGACCGACCGCCACACCGGTACAGAATGACTGTCGAAATTTCTTTTATCATTCGATAATATAATATTCGTTCGTTCGTTCGTTCGCTCGCACGAAACGTAAGGAAAAAAGATCGACGAGCGGAAATAAATTGCGAACCGTGGTAAAAGTTTCGAAATTATTTCGAAATTATTTCTTGTCGAAATTTCGGTTTTAGCTCCGTGCACACCGACCGACCGACCGCCACATATAGGTTTTTCGTACATAGGTACCGAATAACGGCAGAAATTATTTTTATTATATTAAAATATAATATTCGTTAATTCGCTTACGCGATACGAAAGGACACATCGACGAGCGGAAATAAATGCGAACCGTGGTAAAAATTTCGTAATTATTTCGTGTCGATCGAAATTTCGCTTTTCGCACCGTGCACACCGACCGACCGCCACACCGGTACAGAATGACTGTCGAAATTTCTTTTATCATTCGATAATATAATATTCGTTCGTTCGTTCGTTCGCTCGCACGAAACGTAAGGAAAAAAGATCGACGAGCGGAAATAAATTGCGAACCGTGGTAAAAGTTTCGAAATTATTTCTTGTCGAAATTATTTTTATAATATTAAAATATAATATTCGTTAATTCGCTTACGCGATACGAAAGGACACATCGACGAGCGGAAATAAATGCGAACCGTGGTAAAAATTTCGAAATTATTTCGTGTCGATCGAAATTTCGCTTTTAGCATCGTGCACATCGACCCACCGGCCGCCACATATATGTCAATCGCACACCGGTACCGGATGACTGTCGAAAGTTCTTTTACTATACGATAATATAAAATTCGTCCATTCGCTCGTTCGAAACGAAAGGAAACACTGGTGGTAAGTGTGAAAATTGCGAAATTTAACCACCACTCACGCCTTATTTAACATACATTCGTTACGGATATGGGTACAGAAAAACGGTAATTAATTATATCACTTTACGTACCGAATAGCGGCCGCAAATGTGATCCCTATTCGTGTACCGAATAACGGCCGCAGATCTGATGTCCATTCGTGTACAGAATAACGCCCATCGATCATTTAAAAAAAAAATATCGTTTATCCATTGTAATTTTTACCAGCAGCATTATTATTATATATCATCATATCATCAATTAATATTTTTATTTATTATTTATATTATTGTTATTTTATGTTTAACTGCTGTGGCTGAATAAAACTGGTATGATGATGGATGAAATAAATATTTTATTAATTTATTAACATTTTTCGTTCGTAATAATTTTAAGAACACCCACATTATTTTTGTTAAAAAAAAAAAAAAATGTGTACAATGTACTCTTCTCCTTTCGTTCGTTGTTAAAATAAATTTTTGTGTTGTTAATAAAAATAGGTGTACCTGCCGCCCATTAACTCTACAACTAAACTAATGTAAGAAGTAGTAATGGTTTTAGTCGCCTCTTTTTCTCCACACACACAACACTCACAACACTCGTTTTCTTCTTTCACAACAACATGCGATGATAAGATCGAACGAGATAGTCTGTGTGTGGTGGTTTTTTTTTTTTTATTTTTGTGTGTGTCTCTCTCTCTCGATGATGAAAATATATTATGTGAACTGATGTGCGCGAACAGAGACCGACCCGACGATTTTCGGCGTCTCTGCTCTATACACACACACATCATCACATCATCATCAAAAAAAATTATCAATTTTAATTTCTTCAAATATATGAATAAATGAATGCATATTTTCGAGGTGTACGATCACGACGTACGTACACGTACACGTACTTTAGTGCGCACATTGATGTACAACATGTATTTATCCGTGTATGTTCGGGCGCTCGTTTATCACACACGGTTGTGTGCTGCGCGGCGTGTGTGTGTGTGCGTGCCCAAATAAGTCTGATAACTGGACACGAAGCAAGCCTATGCTCGTGTCACATGCAGACATACGTGCAAACAACACATCAACAACGACAACACAACAGCACACGATGTGTGTGTGATGAGAAAACGACGGCGGCTCGAACGAATAAAACGATATGTATCATCGTCGTGGCGCGACCAAGCCAGTACATCATCGTGTGTGTACATCGTGACGAATCCCCAAGCAAAGGGCAGAGTCTCAACAGATCGCAGCGTGGTAACTGCTCTACCGGGAACAACACCCTGCTAGGTACATAAGTCGTCTACAAACAATTCCGAGTTCCGACATCGAAATATGGACCGATAGTCGACCTTTCGAGATGAGGCAAAGACGAGCCGAAATATCCGGTCGTCCGCCAGTCATCACAGCCAGGCAATTTAAGGGCCAGTGCGACGCGCGGTGCGAACACCGCACGCCTAGTAAAGTCATATGGTTTAGAGCCTTTCGACTCCCGGAACTCCTAAAGGTATCGTTGCCTACTTTGACTAGACAGGATACGGCCTTAGAGGCGTTCAGGCATAATCCCACGGATGGTAGCTTCGCACCACCGCCCGATCGAGCGAGTGCGTGAACCAAATGTCCGAACCTGCGGTTCCTCTCGTACTGAGCAGGATTACTATCGCAACGACGAGTCATCAGGAGGGTAAAACTAACCTGTCTCACGACGGTCTAAACCCAGCTCACGTTCCCTATAGGCGGGTGAACAATCCGACGCTTGGCGAATTCTGCTTCGCAATGATAGGAAGAGCCGACATCGAAGGATCAAAAAGCGACGTCGCTATGAACGCTTGGCCGCCACAAGCCAGTTATCCCTGTGGTAATTTTTCTGACACCTCTTGTTGAAAACTCTTCAAGCCAAAAGGATCGATAGGCCGTGCTTTCGCAGTCCCTATGCATACTGAACATCGGGATCAAGCCAGCTTTTGCCCTTTTGCTCTACGCGAGGTTTCTGTCCTCGCTGAGCTGGCCTTAGGACACCTGCGTTATTATTTGACAGATGTACCGCCCCAGTCAAACTCCCCGCCTGGCAGTGTCCTCGAATCGGATCACGCGGGAGCATATGACGGCGATCGGACGAAGGCCTCCCCCGAGAGGTCGACCGACGCTTCACGCCACTCGGCACGCTTGGCTCGAGAACACCGTGCAGACCGCCGCGGTTAGCGGACGGCGCACGCGTTCCGCCTAACCGAGTAAGTAAAGAAACGATGAAAGTAGTGGTATTTCAGATTCGACGGCAGAGCCGCCTCCCACTTATGCTACACCTCTCATGTCTCCTTACAGTGCCAGACTAGAGTCAAACTCAACAGGGTCTTCTTTCCCCGCTAATTTTTCCAAGCCCGTTCCCTTGGCAGTGGTTTCGCTAGATAGTGGGTAGGGACAGTGGGAATCTCGTTAATCCATTCATGCGCGTCACTAATTAGATGACGAGGCATTTGGCTACGTATTTAGTCTTCATTCGCCTTAGACTATTTTTCGAACTTTGATGTAAGGCAGTTCGTCGCCAGGGGTACAGGGCTTTGTCCCAAGATGGTATTGGGCCCGTAGCGTAGGGGGCCTCTGAGTGTTACAATCAGACCCCCGACTTAAGCTTCCTCCCCTATAAATTGATTGGTGGTCCTGCTCCACAGTTAATTCACCCATACGGCCCGACTAAAGTGAGTATGTGTGAAGATGCTTCCCAATATTGTATCTTGTATGATCTTCGTTTGTTCTGTTTGTGTAATCCCCAGTATACTTGTAGCAAAGTTGTTGTCGTCGCACCAGGTCCCCCGAGCTCCAATTATGATGGGATAAACTTGGACTCTTGTCCCTGGTTGCAGAAGTTGGACGGCTGTAATGACTTGCTCGTTGTTATAGATTGATTGTTTATTCAGCCAGCTAGTATGCAGGGTTCTGGGACCCTCCCAATGAATGCCGACATCTACGATAATTGTCAAATTGCCTTTGGAGATGATTAGGTCAGGTATGCACAGGTTCCCGTCTGCAGTTCTTATGCGTCTTTCTACTGACACACACCAACCGTTTGTTCTACAGATTTTCGAGATTAACGATACGGCCCTGTCGTGCCGTTTAATACGCTGGTGGTGCGTGACGTGGCATCCCTGGAGGACGTGAGAGAGCGATTCAACCTTGGTGCATCCTGATCTACATAGCCGGTTTCCCGTTCTGTTGCCGGCGTGAGCAACTGTTGGGAGTAAGTTGCCCCTCAGTTGTATTGCTTTAACGTAAGTATTACCCGACCAGTTCTTCGGGGGGTTGGCAATCCAAGACGAGCACCCGGGATTGTTGCGGCATTGATTGATCCCATTGCCCGACCATGATTTATGCAGTTCCGACTCAAATTTTGCCCTTGTGGTATTGCTGTTTGGGGCTCTGTGATTATAGAATTTATTTAACTTAACCCTTAGATGTTCGGTGGCCTGATTTAGTGCATCATTTATGCTTCCCACTGGTCCGTTGATTTTGGCCAGACGGTTTAAGAGTATAGCTGGTATTCGTTCCTTAAATGAGAACAGCCCGAGACCGCCGTCGTTGAGGGCGGCGTGTAGGTATGCCGAACTGCAGGTGGGGGGAAGGTGGCAGATCCCCCTGACTGCTTTCCTGAGGACCCTGTCAGCCTCGGTCAGTAGCTTCCTCGTTATAGTAGGAGATTGTAATTTATGTATCCATCTCGTTATTAGGTGGTACTTTAGGATCGTCAGCTTTTGGTGGGGCTTAAGGTTTGCAGCCCTTATTCGTGCGATTTGACTGTTGAGATTGCTTAGGTCCGGTCCGGAGTTCCCGATTACGGAGAACATCGATCCTAAATATTTCAGTTCCCCCATCCCAAGTTGTTTAATAGGGGTGCCGTGGATGTTATAAGTGCTCTTGGAAATAGTATAGAGCTGTCTCTTCCCAGGGACCTTCCCTGCACCGAAGCTGTAGCATTTCTTTGCGTTCAGGTCAAGACCCTTCCTGCGAAAGAACGCGGTGCATTTTCTCAAGGTGGCTGCTACCTCTAGTCTCCCAGGTCCCATGATTAAAAGATCGTCGGCATATGCTAAAGCACTAATGCGGATGTCCCCGTGTAATGGAAGCCCCAAAGCCGGATCAAGGTCTCTCAGCAATTCATCTAGAACAAGATTGAACAGTATTGGTGAAAGAGGGTCCCCTTGTTTAACTCCTCTTGTGATTTTAATTTTAGACGTCGAAGTGCCCCCTGCTTCGATAGTGGTGGTAATTCCCTCATAATTGGCCATAATATATCTAATGAGGCGACGGTCAACCCCAAAGTGGCTCAGTGCCTTGGCTATGGACAAATGGGACACTGAGTCGAAGGCTTTGGCGAGATCGAGGGAGATGATTGAGTAGGGTTTACATTTCCTTCGATGAGTTTTAATAATATCATGAAGAACGGCACTATTAATAAGTGCTCCGTCCTCCTTGATAAAGCCTTTTTGTGATTCATGGATGTTTATGTTGTTTAGCCTCCTAGCCCAGATTTTGTTGGATATCCGAATGATAATCGATGATATTGTGATTGGACGCCAATTAGATATAAGATTTTTGTCTTGGTCGCTCTTAGGGAGCAGTATAGTTCGATTCTCCCGCAGAGGGGGGGGAACGTAACCCAAGAGGGTCATCCCGTTAATAAATATTGTGAGCACCATTGAATTTAGTCTGTTAAGATCCCTGATGTTTATGTTGTCAGGTCCTCTTGCGTGACTTTTGCAACTAGCGATGGCCTGCTCCACTTCGCTATGTAAGATCGGTTTATAAAGGTTTGTCGTTGCGGTATCATTGTTTATTACGGTGTTATCTGGGTGCGAATCTATACTTAGGATGTCCTCGAAGTGTTTTTGGACGTCGGCTATAGGTGGGTAGATGTCATCGGCGAGGAGATCCTCTCCGTCAATGATTTTATTTGCCAGCATTGTTTTGTTTTTATTGTATAGTTCTTGGCATTTTTTGTAAAGCATTCTTTTTCGCTCATTACTGTTACGAGGCTCCTGTCTTGGCCTCCTGGTAGGGATGGTGTTGGTCCCTTTAGGCTTCCGACCAATAGATGTATAAATTTTGTCAAGAAAGGTATCCAGCGTCTCCCGAGCATCTTGGTTTAATTTAAATGCGATCCCTTCAGCTAGGTGTTTCCATTCAGATGGGACATTGGGGATTGCTTCAATTATACCCTGTCTTATTGGGTCGCTATCTGGTTCTTCGGAGGGAGGACCGGGATCGGGTGGTAGGGGGGGAGAAGGGGACGGCGACATAGCTTCCGAGGGAGGGATTATAATATGGGGTATTGGTAGTGGTATAGGTGGCGATTCGTAATTAGAGTAAGTTTCAGTTCTAGCATTGATGGTGTGGGGAGGGGTCTGGGGAAGAGGAC
>CAXAKX010001103.1:0-77281 GCA_963969525.1 Ontholestes murinus
AAACCTTAAGTTTAAAGTTTCATCTCAATCGGATCATTCGTTTTTGAGATACAGCACCCACTGACAGACATACAGACTCAATTTTTTTTTTCTTCAGAAATTAGTTTTTTGGGCTCAGGGGACCAAAAAACGGACATTTCCGCAAAAAAATTCAAAAAAAAATCACGAAAACAATACTTCCCCTATATATTCTATATAGGGAAAGTAACAAAAAATTGTGTCGCAGGGTGTTCAAACAGATTTCTTCCAAGAAAAAATGCACTCTTATCGCCACATGTACAGTATTTCTTGGGCAGATCTGCCTGCCTTCAAGGACGAATCTCACTAGCGGACTTGTCGTAACAAATCTTATCAGTGATTACCAGTGAATCCGAGGTTGTGTTGATGCAAAAGTGAGTTTAGAGCTTTGCACTCAAATTAGAAAAAGTTTTCCTTTAATCACAATAAAATCATATATGCATATAATCAAGCTGAGCTTTAATAACAAGTCATATAGTGCCTAGGAGAAGATATCTTACTCATGACTTACAACCTGCGACCCAATAGGTTTTATAGAAGTTGGCCACGTTTTGAAGCAAAAAGAATTCTCAAAACTGGGAAGAAATGTAAAATCCCACCTGTTTTTCCACATTCGTTGTTGAGCAGGTGACTATCATAAAATCGTTGAGAAAATCAGGTAATTTAGTTTAGAAATTGAGATAACAAAGGATAACATTTATTCCAAATAAATATTCTCCATCATAAACATAAACATAATCTTTAATATGATCTGACTAATAAAGATTCAGGAGTTAAAGCATCATTAAATTTAGTCTCTTAAAGGATGCACTGCTCTAAATAAGGAAATAGGTGCTGTAGCAGAGGATTAGATGAAAAATCTTTAACAAAATATAAGTTTGAAGTATCAACACAGAAGCAAGAGCGGCATTGAAATGCTTTATGATTTTTCCATTAAATACATATGGTTAAAACGTTTCAGCAAATAAAAACTTGAAAACAGCTATCGCTCTTGTTACTGATGTTGAGTTTAAGGAAGTCGACACCATCAAGGAGTTCATTAAGAATCTCAGCAGGTTAGCAATCGCAACTGCTTTGGTCGCTGATTTTTCTGTCCACCCCTGTCAAGAAGGATGAGAAGAAAGTATAATCCGAGTCTGAGGGCTTAATTCGAGTTTTGTAAGCATAGCCGTCAAACAATAAAAATATGTATCTTGAAATTACATGTTTATATTGTACCTTACAATATCCAATCTAATCTAATTCATGATAAAGACGGATATCTTCAGATATTGAAGAGTTCTTTTTGATGTAGTCAATACCTTTGAGTATTGGTTCTGTAAAAGAGAAATAAGGATTTAGAAGTTAGTTTAGAATAAATTTAGCCAGGAGTAGAAAGTGTGAAATATGGATTGTTAAAGGAAGTGAAGAAATTAGATAGCACAAAAGGTAAAAAGGTAAAATTTTTAGAAGAAAGATTTAATTGGAAGGAAACAGGAGGTAAGAAAAATACACAAAACTTGATGAAATAGATGAAATAATGAGCAAGATAAAAAGCTAAAGATGGAAGACAAATTCCAAAAAGCAGAAGGCAAAAGATGATGGATGAAAATGCAAATGGTATTAAGTATAGGAAAACAAGCACAACTTTTACTACTATTAAAATTTCAATTCCTTGTCCAAACCATACATTTTGATTTTACAGTAAATTCCCAATACTAATAATAATAAATGATAACGTTTAGTTAATTTATTAATAACAGGAATTATTGCAGAAGAATATTTTCACCTAGAAATGGCCAAATCTGGTAGAACATCAAATAAATTCACATATTGGGTAATGAACGGACGGCCTTTGGAAATATGCAAGCGGCCTCATTTGACACAAGACGAATGCGTATGTCTCAGGGCGCCAAGAACCAGTTTCTCTGTAGACAAAAATCGCCAGCACACATTCTAATGCCCACATTGCATTGTGCACGGTTTCAAAACGATCGGTGAATTGTAACGTTCCATAATGGTAATTTCTGCCAGTTAATCACCGGCCGGTGCCCATTGTAATTGAGCACGTGACGAAAAATGCTCCTCTAGGACAGATATTTCAGAAATAATCACCGATCGGCGTAGCTTTTAATCTGGTGCACCTGACGCTTTTACTTTGCGCCCGGAGGCGAGAACGGATTACACGATTATAATACGGCCATCGCGAATTTCTATTAGCCGATGATCGGACGGGACGAAAACGAAAGTCGAACAGTCGAAACCGGGGGGCCTTTCTTCATTGTTCTCAATTCTGTTCAAGAATCAATTAATTACTTCTTGCAACACGCCGTTAATCTGTTGGACAGTATAATTGCGTTTTCGCAATGTGCGCAATTAAAATATGTATAAGATAATGGCTGTTTTCTGCTTCCTATTGTGCAACAATTTCCTCTTCTGGCGACTGAAAATAATCGTAACAATTTGCATTTATCTTAGATTTGTATTCATTAGAAATAAACACACTAATGATAATAAGGAACGTCCAATTTAATTAATTTCCTGTTTAGAAATCCTGCGTTTGAATTTTCATATATATCTTTCTATCTAAACCAACCTTAATAACTTCTTTTTCCCTTATGGATTAGAAACAATATCTAGAGGCAAAATTTTCCCCACCATAACCTATTCAAGCTTAAAGTTATGATCAATGTTAGTATTCTAAAATATTTTCGAGTTCAGAATACTTTCAACTTGAAATTCTTTTTCTTTGCCGGTTTAGAAAAGATTTTTTCAGTGTGCTTAGAATGAACACTGGAATTCTTTCTTGGTTTATATAATATTTTCATTAATTTTTATTATTTTTTTCTTCATTGGATGTAGGGTATGTACATTTATTATTTAATTTTATTGAAACTTCTAATTTAGAAATTATTAGTTGACCAAATATATGCTGCTATTTCCAACCCAATCAACTAGAGAATTCTTGTCTATTATATTTTTACCTGTTTGCTGAAGCTTCTTATAGCTTATTTAAGGTATACTTTAAGATACCTTTCCGATTTGAATAATTTTATGTATTTGGAATTTGTTTGCTGTCCATCCTTTCATCTCAAAATCAATCTTATGCTCTTTCTCTCCTAATAGATTAGAACCAAATAGAATATTGCTCTATCTAGTTTTTCAGCAGAAGGTATAGAACGAAATCCTGTAATCTTCTAAAAATCTAGAAGTATAGTTGTTTTAAAATTCAATAAATTCTATTATTTCTAAATTCTTAAAAACTAAAATTGCTTAGTCAAGATATTCTTTGGAGTATTTAACACGTCAGGAAATCCATTTATTTTAGGGATCTAGTGCAGAATTGCTTACAATTTCGGATGAAATAAGCTTTATTAAAATATCAAACTATAGGTGATGCAAAATTGAAAGACCCGCAAAAAAATAACGTAATTTTGAAATAAAGAAAAATCATGAAATGTTTTTGATCTTTAAACAAAATTGCTAGAAAATTCTAGAATCCTTGCATTCTTAAATTTTTAAAAGAGAAATTGCTCAAAAAATAATCATGGTAAGTTCTAGATCTGGAAGAGAAACGCTAACATTTAAAAGCCAAGAAATTTCAACAATTCGTCTAAATTATTTTTACTCAAATCCATCCTACACTGTATCCGAGTCGAAGAAAGATATGCACTTGAAACCCTTAGCAAAATTAGGCACCTAAATAATCTTCTTCGCAACCTATCCAATGAACTATTATATTTTTTGGGAGAGACATTGCCCCAAGTTCTACCTTTATAACATATTCCCACATTACAAAAATAATCGTGGTGATCAACTACTTCTTTTTTGGAGTTGGGTTTCGGAACGGCCTTCACTCTCTTCGGCTTGGATGCTTTGAGTTTTTTCGTAGGATTGCTCTTGATCACCTTTGTGGCCTTCGATAGGGACAACTTCGCCTTCGTTTTTGCTACCTTCTTCTCAGAAGTAGCGGTGGTGGATAAGGCTTTTTTGGCCTTTCCAGCCTAGGATTTCTCTTCTCCTGCGTCGGCCTTCTTGACTCCGCCTCGGTCACCACCGCTACACTTTTAGGTGATTTTGCCACCTTCTTGGTTGTAGACGGTTTTAGCCTTGACATCTCCACCACTGGCGACCTTAGCGCCCCTCAATGAACCTAAATCTTCCCAAATCATTCCCATAACGCAACGTACGTTAGCTATCAGTAAGAAAATTTTCTACTAAAACTTTCAACCCAATAATCAATCCCAATATCAACTAGCTAACGACAATTTTAGAAACCTTTAAAAAAACTACTGGAAAATTTTAGAATCCTTAAAAAAACTCTTGCATTCTTAAATTTTTAAAAGAGAAATTGTTAGAAAATATTCATGTAAAGTTCTAGATATCTGGAAGAGAAACTGCTGAAAAACTCTAAAAATCGGTAAACAAATTATGGTGAAATACTACAATTTTAGCTAATTAGATAAATTGAATAATAAATTACTGAAACATAAGGAACAAGAAATATTTGAAAAATGTTTAAGAAGCTGCTGAAAAATGTAGAAGTGAAAGATGAAGTTTAGTAGGTAATTTATGATAAGAATAGAAGAATTATTTTCACAGGTAAACTGAACAGAAGACCGAAAACAGAATACAGATGATAGAAGTCTTAAATAAGTACGAATATTTAAGAAGCCAGAAAATACAAGACATAGAAAAAAAATAGAGGAATATTGAAAACTAACAACTATATAATGTTCTTTTAAATGCAAAAAAGACTAGACAAGTAGAAGATCAAGAGATCATATATGACTTAGAACAGAAAAATTCTTTTAGTATGAAAACACAATAGAAGATAGAAGCAAGAAGACCAAGAGAAAAAATTGAAGAAAGAAATAAAGGAAAATTTAAGTCTAGAGCAGAATCTTATCTTTTACGGGATAACTAAAGAAAAGATCAAAAATAAAACGCAAAAAAATGATAAGACAAGGACAAGTAGAAGACAGAATACAGAATAAAAACGATATAGAAGGGAATGTGATTGAAAGATATAAGAAGGTAATTTATGACTAAAAATAAAATTATTCTTTTAACAGAAAAACTGAATAGAAGGCCAAAAACAGAATACCGAAGATAGTAGTCATAAATAAGTACGAATATATAAGAAGATAGAAGATAAAAGATAAAGAAAAAATCAGAGACAGTGAAGACTAAAAACAGAAGAATATTTTTTAATGGATAACTAATGAGAAGACTTAATACAAAATGCAAAAAAGATTAGACAAGTTGAAGGCAGAATATAGAATAAGAGAGATATATAAGGAAAAATTCTTTTTGCAAGAAAACTCAATAGAAGATAGAAGCAACAAGACGACGAGAAAATCAAATTGAAAAAAGAAATAGAGGAATACTGAAGCCTAAAAACAGAAACATTCTTTTAGGGGATAAATAGAGAAAAGACCAAAAATAAAATGCAAAAAAAGGATAAGACAAATAGAAGGCAGAATACAAAATAAAAATGATATAGATGGAAATGCGAAAGAAAGAGTTGAGAAGGTCGTTTATGACTAAGAATAGAAGAATTTTTTTAACAGAAAAACCGAATAGAAGACCATTTTTTAGATAGAAGTCAAATAAGTACGACTATGTAAGAAGCCAGAAGATACAAGACAAAGGAAACAAAAATAAAGAAATATTGAAAACTAAAAAATGAAGAATGTTCTTTAAATGGATAACTAAATAGAAGACTTAAAACAAAATGCAAAAACGATTAGACAAGTAAAAGGCAGAATACATAAAACAGAAGACATAGAAGGGAATGCGAAAGAGTTTAGAAGATAATTTATGATTAGAATAGAAGAATTCGTTTTGCAAGAAAACCTAATAGAAGACCGAAAACACAGATAGATGTAATCAATAAGTAGAAAGAAGATACAAACAACAAGACCAAGAGAAAAAAACTGAAGGAAAAAATAAAGGAAAATTTAAGTCTAAAAATCTTTTAGGAGATAACTAAGGAAAAGACCAAAACTAAAATGCAAAAAAAGATAAGACAAGTAGCAGACAGAATACAGAATAAAAACGATATAGAAGGAAAAGCGAAAGAAAGAGTTCAGAAGGTAATTTGTGAGTAAGAATTGAAAAATTCTTTTCACAAAAAAAACCTGAATAGAAGTCCAAAAGCAGAATACAGAAGATAGAAGTCATAAATAAGTGCGAATATGTAATGAGACAGTAGATACAAAACAAAGAAAAAAATAGAGAAACATTAAAGACTAAAAATAGAAGAATGTTTTTTTAATGGATAACTAAAGAGAAGATCTAAAACAAAATGCGAAAAAGATTAGACAAGTAGAATAAAAAAGACATACAAGGGAAGGCGAAAGGGATAATTTTTGACTTAGAATAGAAAAATTCGTTTCGCAAGAAAACTCAATAGAAGATAAAAGCAACAAGGAAAGAAGAAAAGAAACTGAAGAAAAAAATAAAGGAAAATTTATGTCGAAAACCAGAAAAATTTGTTAAGAGGATAACTAAAGAAAGGACCAAAATAAAATGCAGAAAAACAGATAAGACAAGTGGAAGAATACAGAATAAAAACGATATAGGTGAAAGAGAGAGTTTCGAAGATAATTTTTGACTTAAGAATAAAAGAATTCTTTCAACAGAAAAACTGAACAGACGACCGAAAACAAAATACAGAAGATAGTAGTCATAAAAACGTACGGATATGGAAGAAGACAGAAGGTGCAAGACAAAATAATGGAGAAACAGTGAAGACTAAAAAGAGAAGAAGGTTTTTTTAAGGAATAACTAAAGAGAAGACTTAAAACAATGTGCAAAGTAGATTAGACAAGTAGAAGACAGAATACAGAATACAGAATAAAAACCCATAGAAGGGGAGACCAAAGAGATAATTTATGACTTATAATAGAAGCATTCGTTTCGCAAAAAGAAACTGAATAGAAGACAGAAAACAGAATACAATAGACAGAAGTAATCAATAAGTAGAAATAAGAAAGAAGATAGAAGCAACAAGACTAAGAGAAAAAACTGAAGAAGAAATAAAGGAAAATTGAAGTCTAAAAATAGAAAAATGTTTTTACCCCTAAAAGTATTTCTCTCTTTTTAGACCTAAACTTTCCTCTATTTCTTTCTTCAGTTTTTTCTCTTGGTAACTAACTAAAGAAAGCACCAAAATTACAATGCAAAAAAAGAAAAGACATAATACAGAATAAAAACGACATAGAAGTGAAGGGGAAATAAAGAGTTTAAAAGGTAATTTATGACTAAGAATAGAAGAATTATATTCACAGAAAAACTGAGTAGAAGACTGAAAACAGATTTCAGAAGATAGAAGTTATAAATAAGTAGGAGTATGAAAGAAGACAGTAGCAAAAAATTCAAGGAAAGAAAGCTGAACAAAAAAATAAAGGAAAATTGATTACTAAAAACAGAAGAATTTTTGTGAGAAATAACTAAAGAGAAGACTAAAAACAAATGTAAAAAATTAAACAAGTAGAAGGCAAAATACAGATATAAAATAGAGTTTCGCAGGTAATTGAAGACTGAGAATTGAAGAATACTTTTTATAGGAAAAGTGAACAGAAGACCAAAAATAGAATATAGAAGATAGAAGTCATAAATAAGCAGAAATATGAAAGAAAATAGAAGACCGAAAACAGAATTCAGAAGATAAAAGTTATAAGTAAATTGGAACATGAAAGAAAACAAAAGCAAAAAATTGAAGAAAAGAAAGCTGAACAAAAAATAAGGGAAAATTGATGACTAAAAACAGAAGAATGTTTGAATGTCTGAAAACAAAATGCAAAAAAATATATAAACAAGTAAAAGGCACAATACAGATTTAAAAGAGAGTTTAGGAGGTAATTTAAGACTGAAAATTGAAAAATACTTTCCATAGGAAAAGTGAACAGAAGACCGAAAACAGAATTGAAGAATACTTTTCATAGGAACAGTGAACAGAAGACCGAAAATAGAATATAGAAGATAGAAATCATAAATACACAGAAATATTAAAGAAGATAGAAGCAACAAGGGATAGAAGACCGAAAACCGAATTCAGAAGATAGAAGTTATAAATAAGTAGGAGTATGAAAGAAGGCAGATGTAAAAAATTCAAGGAGAGAAAGGTGAACAGAAAATAGAGGAAAATTGATGACTAAAAACAGAAGAATGTTTGTAAGAAATAACTAAGGAAAAGACTGAAAACAAAATGCGGAAAAATATATAAACACGTAGAAGGCAGAATACAGATTTAAAAGGGAGTTTAGGAGTTAATTTAAGACTCAAAAATACTTTTCATAGGAAACGTGAACAAAAGACCAAAAACAGAATATAGAAGATATAAGTCATAAATAAGTAGAAATACGAAAGAAGGTAGAAACAACAAGATTGAGAAACCATAGACGAAAAAAATAGAAAAACATTAAAGCCTAAATACAAAAACAATTTAGGGATAGCCACAGGAAAGGCAAGTAGAAGCCAAAATACAAAATAAAATATACATAGAAGAGAGAGTTTAGAAGGTATGTCAAAACTGTGAATAGAAGAATTAATTTCACAGAAAAATTGAACAGAAGATAGAAAACAGAATACAGAAAATACAAGTCATAAATAAATAGAAATAATAAAGAAATTAGAACAAACATGACCATGACGAAAGGCTGAAGAAAATAAAATTAGAGGAAAATTGAAGACTAAAAACAGAAAAATGTTGTTTAGTGAATAACTAAACTGAAGACTGAAAACAAAATGCAGAGAAGATAAAATAAGATAGATGATATAGATAAGTATACTAAAGAGAAAATACAATAGAAATAATATATAGAAGAGAGAACGGAGAAGATAATTTCGATGGTAATTGAAAACTGAAAAGGGAAGAATGTTTTTTACAAATAAACTAAACTGATATAAATCACGATTTGATTTCCTTTCTTCACTAATTTATTTTTAAACGTTAAATGTACATTTCGAGCACCATGTACATTTAATGTTTAAAAATAAATTAGTGAAGAAGGGAAATAAAATCGTGATTTATTATAGTTTATTACTTCACATAACTTAAAACAAATAGTGAATAAACTAAACTGAAGATTAAACCTAATAGAAATTTCATATGATAGAAGATAGAAAACAGCAACTGTTGATAGAAGAGACAAATTAGAGAGAAAGCAAAATATTGAAGATTCAAGAAATACGATAGAAGACTTAAGTAAGCAGGTAGAAATGCTTTTCACAAAATAACTAAACGGAAGAGTAAAACCTAATAGAAAATTCATATGACAGAAGATAGTAGACAGCAAGTGTATATAGAAGAGAGAAATTAGAGATAAAGTAAAATATTGAAGATTTAAGGAATACGATAGAAGACATAAGTGAGCAGATAGAACAAATGAATAAATGTAAGAGAAGTTTAAGTAATAAGAAGACACACGAGATAAATATGAAATAAATTAAAGAATAAAACTAGGAAAATGTTGTTCGCGGTAAAATATACAAAAGACAGAAACCAGAACAAGATAAAATAAAATACATCAAGTAAACAAGAGAAGTGCAATAGATAGAAAAATGGGAAGAAAAAAAGAGGTTTCTGAAAAGCTGAAACCAGATTAACAAAATTGAATAACAAAGGTATAAAAGAGAATGTTAGAATAAAAAAAGGAAAAGAACGGGAGAATTTAGAGAATTGGAGGGAAACCAAAATATAGAATATGACAAAAAAATAGACATAAAAGTGAACAAAAAAGAAAACAGAAGGAAAATTAAAGATTAATAGAGGGCAAATAACTGACGGATGTTGTTTACAAAAAAAAAAACTAAAAAGAAGATATAAAATTAATTAGAGAAGATCTAAAAGAGAACATAAAAATTATTGAGAAGAAATTGAGTTGTAGAACAAAGAAAAAATACAGAGAGGAGATGACATGAATGATAATTAGTTAAATGAAAAGCCAAATTGTACCTAGGTTACAATCCATTTGGTCTGTTAAAGTTTAACCGTTTAACCTACGTGTATAAATAAATTTATTTATATAACTACCTGATAATGAAATACATTGATAACATTTCAATATAACTATAATCACTAATAGCAAACTTCCTGTAATATTTTCTTTATTGTGATGCACTTTTTTTCTTATTGTACTTCATTATCATTTAAAAGAGAAGTAAAGACTATTACCTTAATTATAAAAAATTGCAAAGTTAAAAGGACAAAGACAGACCAGAAAAATTAGAAAAAGAAAACTAATAAACCAGCAAGAGAGAAATGTTAAGGGTAAGATTATAACAAAAATGTTTCTTTTTATTTAGTACTTAAGCTCTTGAATTAAAAAATACAAATCAAGATTGATTGAAGATTTACCCGCAGATCTAAATACTCGAAAGTCAAACTAGTTGCCCTGTCTTCAACTGTGCTACTCCGATGAGACCCTTAATAGATTCCGTAGCTGTTGTTGATAGGGAATAATAATTAAAAATACAAATTCTAAGTTTTGTTATAAATCCACTAAAACTATTTTACTTATATGTTCGTAAACGTTTATTGAGTAATTAAAATCAAATTGTGAATATTAATTAGTAACGGACTGCTTAGTATAATAAATATAAATACTAAATACATTTTCGTACCTTTTTACATATTTGTTATTCCACTTAATATTCAATACCTTGAATTATTACGCCGATTATGCATTACACTACGGTTTGCATAAATTTTCCCCACCACCTAACGACAAGATCAATTACCCCGAAAAGAAAAAAATTATTAAAAAGAAACGTACCCAATGAATCATAACGACTTTCATTTCGATCCACTTAGAAATTAAGTTATCACCTCGTAAATATTAAGATTACCAGTTATTTATTAAACAAACATGACAAGTCCGAATATCAAATTAATTATGTCAAATTAAAATCCCAATCCGTCGGACAGATAAGCGAATGTGTATTCAATAAAAATGCAACTCAATTTACATTTAACGGTACGGCCTATCCGCGGTGATCTTTCGGTAAATATTTGTGGAGGATGTCGTTCATAATTTACAATTATTAGAAATTTTCGGACTTCAGTGGCCGAAAATAGCGCGCGCGTTAATTAATGGTAAAGCGTGTCTTAATGGCATTTCCGTTCCGAATTCGTAAGAATTAATTTTATAACTAGATGTGTTTTTTTTTAAGATTGCTTATGCCTTAATGTTTGTAAATATATAATTAAACTTTTAATCAGTATAACGTTTTACAATCAGTTGATGATTGATTTGTGTTTGTGTGCAAATAACTTTGGATTATTATTATTTCATATTCGTTTTCTCTGGAAGGAAATAATGGAATGTAAATAGGCAAACCGGGTACATTATGTGTTCCTAAATATGGAAAGCATCAATCACGGGCTTATTGGAGTAGATACAGATACACACTGGCATGCGTGTAAAATTAATAATTGCATATTAAGTTGAAAAAAGGAGCGCGTTGCGAAATCGTCCATTCTGTACGTAAGTGGGCAGCTTTGCTCGCGAGTTCAGTAAGATACATCAAAGCGCGACTTAATTAATTTCTAAATTGTTTGTAAATATATGGCGCACGCCAATGTTCAGTGTCGCATGCGCCAGATAACAACACAGGAAATTACGCCGAGGAACGTGACTCGTTCGTTCTTGACACTGGTACATTTCGTAATTTGTTGTGTGATTACTGTCTCAATTTGTTATTATTTGTAATCACAATATCTTATTAGGGTAAATTAAAAAAATGACAAACAAAGGTGATTTATTGGTTCAGATATTTTCTAGGATTTACGATTGCAATTGTTAGAATTCATAACTCATAACACAAATGATAGAAAACAAAACAAAAAACAGAACATAGAAGCTATTATAGAAGATAGAAGAAATTAGTAAAAAGTATTCAGTAGAAGTCAAAGGAAACCTCTAGACAAAAGGTAGAAGACAAGATAAAAAGACATCAAATAAAAGATGGGAGTTAGATGAATAGCACAATACCGAAGACTTAAGGCACAACATATAAGACGCCACATTTTATCGATCAATCAATCAATGACAAAAGACAGCTTACAGAAGATAGCTAATAACAAATAGAGTGTATAATATAAAATACAGATGGAGAAAAATAGAAAATTAGTAAACGCAATGCAGAAATCAAAATCAAAAGTTAAGACAGAAATAAATAAGACAAATAGACAGAAGTCAAAATATACAGAAAATATAAGGCATAATACAGTAGATTGAACGTGGAAAATAGAAGAAAAAATTCATGAAATACATGCGAAAGACAAAGGATAAAACAAAAAACAGATCGGAAAAAGAGAATATATGAGCAAGAAGACAAAAAAAATCATATGGCAGTTAAGCATATGATAAAAATCAAAGACAAATAATCCAAATTAAAAAGTAAAACCAACAGATAGAATACAAAAAAACAATATAATAGCCGACAATAAAAAACAAATCGCTGAAAATAGAAAACAGGATATATTAAGCACATTTTAAAGGTTACTGACAATAAAACAAAGTAGAATAGAAAACCAGAAGATGGAACGAAGAATATAGATAATAGAAAGCACAAATAAGAAATCACATAAGAGAAGTAGACGATAAAAAACAAGAGACAAATTACAGAAGGCAAACAAGAAAAAAAAAATGCAGAATACAGAAGATATGATTTTAAAAGCACATGGCAGAAACCAAAGACAGGGACATAAAATAAAAAAAATGAAAGGCAATAGATAAGTAAAAAATCTGAGGTAGAAGATAGAATAAAGAAAATAAAATTCAATGGTTTAAAAGAACATAAGTATAATCAAGAAAAAAAGACAGCATTCAAAATTTATTAATTATAAATGTATTTTAAAAGTTTTTAGCTAATTTCTTCCGTAGTAATTTTTCTACAAATTTTTAAATCGCTGAAAGCAATTTTATTTCATCCAATTCGAGTTTTAAGTGATGCCATTTTGTTTCTAGCTATAATATAGCAATTGTTTTGAGGGTATATTAAAATACGTTAATTCTGAATGAACTCTTTAAAAGTTTTAAGCTAATTCCTTTAGTAGTTATTTTTCTACAAATTTTTAAACCGCTAAAAGGAATTTTATTTCATCCTTTTCAAGTTTTAAGTGATGCCATTTTGTTTATAACTACAATATGGCAATTGTTTTGAAGGTATATTAAAAATATATTAATTCTAAATGTATTTTAAAATAATGTTTGATAATGATTACTGTGTAATTCGAAACTAGTCACAAAGTGTTGTATAAAAATAAAAAGTAGTATAAAAAAGTTAAACGTTTTTCTGCTATTCATTACAAATGTACTACGAAGTGAACGCCTCCAAAATTCAAGATGTATTTTAAAAGTTTTAAGCTAATTACTTCGGTAGTTATTTTTATACAAATTTTTAAATCTCTAGAAGCAATTTCATTTCATTCAATTCGAGTTTTAAGTGACTCCATTTTGTTTCTAGCTACTATACAGCAATTTTTTTGAGGGTATATTAAAAATACATTACTTCTAAATGTATTTTAAAAGTTTTAAGGTAATTTCTTTAGTAGTTATTTTTTTACAAATTTTTAAACCGATAAAAGGAATTTTATTTTATGCTTTTCAAGTTTTAAGTGATGACATTTTTTATAACTACAATATGACAATTGTTTTGAAGATATATTAAAAATACATTAATTCTAAACGCATTTTAAAATTTCGAAGCTAGATCCTTCAGTACTTATTTTTCTACAATTTGTTTAAATAGTCAAGAGCAATTTTCTTTCATTCAATTCAAGTTTTAAGTAGCGTCATTTTGTTTCTAGCTACAACATGGCAATTGTTTTGAAGATATATTAAATTTACTTTAGTTTTAAATGTACTTTAAAGTTTTAAGCTAATTCCTTGAGTAGTTATTTTTCTACAAATTTTTGAACCACTAAAAGGAATTTTATTTCACTCAATTCAAGTTTTAAATAACACCATTTTGTTTCTAGTTAAGATTTGGCAACTATTTTGAAGATATATTAATATACATCAATTCTAAATATATTTAGAAATTTTGAAGCTAGTTCCTTCAGTAGTTATTTTTCTACAATTTTTTTAAATAGCCAGGAGCAATTTTATTTCATTCAATTCAAGTTTTAAGTAGAGCCATTTTGTTTCTAGCTACAATATGGCAATTGTTTTGAAAATATATTAAAATTACATTAGTTTTAAATGTATTTTAAAATTTTGAAGCCAATTCCTTTAGTAGTTATTTTTCTAAAAAAATTTAAATCGCTAGAAGCAATTTCATTTCATTCAATTCAAGTTTTAAGTGACGCCATTTTGTTTCTAGCTATAATATAGCAATTATTTTGAAAGTATATTAAAAATAAATTAATTCAAAATGTATTTTAAAAGTTTTAAGCTAATTCCTACAGTAGTTATTTTCTACAATTTTTTAAACCGCCAAAAGGAATTTTATTTCATCCTTTTCAAGTTTTAAGTGTTACCATTTTGTTTATAACTACAATATGACAATTGTTTTGAAGGTACATTAACAGTACATTCATTCTTAACGTATTTTAAAATTTTGAAGCTAGTTCCTTCAGTAGTTATTTCTCTACAATTGTTTTGAATAGTCAAGAGCAATTTAATTTAATTCAATTCAAGTTTTAAGTGGCGTCATTTTGTTTCTAGCTACAATATGGCAATTGTTTTGAGTGTATTTTAAAAATACATTAATTCTAAATGTATTTTAAAAGTTTTTAAGCTAATTCCTTCTTTAGTTATTTTTCTACAAATTTTTAAACCGCTAAAAAGAATTTTATTTCATCCTTTTCAAGTTTTAAGCGATGCCATTTTGTTTATAACTACAATATGGCAATTGTTTTGAGGGTATATGAAACATACATTAATTCTAAATGCATTTTGAAAGTTTGAAACGAACTCATTCAGTAGTTACTATTCTACAAATTTCAAAATCGCTAAAAGCAATTTTATTTCATTCAATTCAATTTCTAAGTGACGCCATTTTGTTTCAAGTTAAGATTTGGCAATTGTTTTGAAGGTATATTAAAAATATACAATTTCAAATAAATTTTGAAATTTTGAAGCTAATTCCTTTAGTAGTTATTTTTCTAGAAATTTTTGAACCGCTAAAAGCAATTTTATTTCATTCAATTCAAGTTTTTTTTAGGTGACACCATTTTGTTTCTAGGTAAGATTTGGCAATTGTTTTGAAGGTATATTAAAAATACACAGTTTAAAATGTATTTTAAAATTTTGAAGCTAATTTCTTTACTAGTTATTTTTCTATAAAAATTTAAATCGCTGAATGCATTTTTTTTTCATTCGATTCAAATTTTAAGAAACGCCATTTTGTTTATAGCTACAATATGGCAATTGTTTTGAAGGTATATTAAAAATACGTTAATTCTAAATGTACTTTAAAAGTTTCAAGCTAATTCCTTCGGTAGTTATTTTTTTACAAATTTTTAAATCGCTAGAAACAATTTTATTTCATTTAATTCGAGTTTTAAGTGACACCATTTTGTTTCTAGCTACAATATAGCAATTGTTTTGAAGGTATATTAAAAATATATTAATTTTAAATGTATTTTAAAAGTTTTAAACGAACTAATTCAGTAGTTATTATTCTACAAATTTCAAAATCGCTAAAAGCAATTTTATTTAATAATAAAATGTATTAAAATCTTTTAGTTCGTTGTAGAAAATTAAATAATAAATTTAAAAATACGAAAACATTTCGTGAATCTACAACAATGAGTCTTACTAAGACTACAAAACAAATTAATTTGAAACAACTACTTCTCTAGCTAATACTTCGACAGACATTGAATAATACAAATTAATTTGCGTGTTACAAATAGTACAACTATCAAAGCAACACTAATTTGAACGTATTTCTTTCTGTAAAATGAACTAAAAATGATTTAATGTACGTTAAATAATTTGTGAGTGACTATATTATGATAAATTATATAGAAGATATAATAGATATATATAGAAGATATAAAGTTAAAAAAACAATAAAAAAGGACAGAATGCAAAAAAGGTGAGAAGACATATTACAGAAATTAGAAAAGACCTGATATATTTTAGAAATAAAGACAAAATAGTCAGAGTGGACTAAAGCAGAAGATGCAGAAAATAAAAGTCAAGGGTTAAACAGCAAATAACTGAAAATAATAAGGACACAATACAGAAAGCAAATTACAGGAAACCGAATACAAGAAAAAAATCCTTAAGAAACAATATAATAAAGGTGACAGAAGGCAAAAAAATGACAAAAAAATTAGACTGAATACAGAATATAGATGAAAGAATTCAGAAATAATGTTTGGAAAATATATGGCAAAAGTCATAGAAGGCAGAATACAGATTGTAGCAAGCAGAAAATAGAAGATAAGAGTAAAAAAACACTTCTAATTTATCTTTTGACTGATTGACCGTAAAATTGTATTAATATTCGTCTTGTACCTAGAGCTTTTAAATTCAATAACTATAAAACATTTCCCTATCCTGATATAACTCTAGTAACTGTTAAGCTTTACTTTACTGACTATTGAGCTTTAGTTTTCTGATTGATCTTTTGACTGACTTTGGTCATCTCACTTGAGAACTTGAAACTAATGGCTGGGTGGAACAACTGGCTTCAGAATAAAAGTCGATATAATTCCTAAGGATAAGTAAATTGGTAATACATTTGCAAATCTCTTAACCTCGCTATTGTCGTCTGAGCAATTTCCAAACAGATTTAGAGAAATAATTTATCGAATCGAGATGGATGAATATTAAAAAATCTACAATCTGTAGTGAGCAATTATTTTAAATTTCATCAATCTCTCTTTCATTTTTCTTGAATTTGCCGTCACTTCTTTCTTTATCGTATAGGAATTTCCTAGAGTTTAAGTAACCTATGAAAACTTTTCAGAATATTCTAGAAAATTTTCTTTTAGGCAGTAATAATTTTCTACTTCTAGAATCATATTTCTAAAAGTTTTGATAAATTTTTCTATCATGTTTCAAGCATTTTCAACCTTTTATTTGCTTAATCATTAAATTTTATTTTTTAAACCGTCAAAATTTGTTTCTCGAATTCTCCTCAATTTATTTTTTCTAGACTGCTTAAAATTTTTGAGTAGCAGAGGTTCTGTAAGTTTCTTAGAATTCCATCAGTTTTTCTTTTAGATTTTTTATAGATTAAATTTTTTCATAAAAGATGTACGAATTTAGAAATAATAAAATAGAAATTATTAGAAAAACTTATTAACTTATAAAATTGCAACAATCTCTTGAATTTGCCATTATTTCTTTCTTTATCTTATGGGACTTTGCTGGAATTTATGCTCTAATTTACGAAAACTTACTAGAATTTTCCAGAAAATTTTCTTTTAGATTTCTTTGAACTTATTTTCTACCTTTTTTTGCTTTATCAAAATTGAAATTTATTTTTCAAACCGTCAAGATTTTTCTCTAGAATTTTTCACATTTTTATAGATTGCTTAAAATTTCTTACCTGCAAAGATATTTCTTGTAAGGTTTTTAGAATTCCATCAGTTTATCTTTTAGATTTTTTCATAAAAAAAACCGATAATTCAAAAATAATAAAAAACTCATAAAATTGCAACAATCTCTTAAATTTGCCATTATATCTTTCGTTATCTTATAGGAATTTTCTTGAGTTTGAACTCGAATCTACGAAAACATTCCAGAATTTTCCAGAAAATTTCCTTTTAGTTTTTTCGAATTTGCTTTTCCGGCAGTGACGATTTTCTACTTCTAGAATCATATTTCTAAAAGTTTTTATACATTTTTCTATCATTTTTCTTTGTTTTATCAAAATTGAAATTCATTTTTCAAACCGTCAAGTTTTTCTCTAGAATTTTGCACATATATTGTTTCTAGATTACTTAGAATTTCTGAGCTGCAGGGACTTTTTTGTTGTAATGTTCTTAGAATTTCATCAGCTTTTAGATTTTTTTTAGATACAAATTCCGAAATACTAAAATAGAAATTATTGGAAAAACTTATACAAACTTTATAACTTATATAATTGTAACCATCTTCTAAATTTGCCATTATTTCTTTCTTTAACTTAAAGATTTCCTGGATTTTAAGCTCCAATTTACAAATTCTTTCCAGAATTTTCAAGAAAAGTTTCTTTTAGATTTCTTCGAATTTGTTTTTTCGGTAGTGATGATTTTATATTTTAGGAATCATATTTATAAAAGTTTTAATAAATGTTTATTTCATTTTTCGAGTATTTTCTACTTCTTTTTTTGCTTTATCAAAATAAAAATTTATTTTTCAAACCGATTTTTCTTTAAAATTTTCCAGATTTTTTTTTTCTAGTTTGCTTAAAATTCGTGAGCTGGAGAGATTTTTGTTGTTGTAAGGTTATTAGAATTTCATCAGTTTTTCGTTTAGATTTTATTTAGATCGGATTTTTTCAGAAAAATCCGATAATATACAAATTCAGAAATAATAAAAGAGAAATTATTCGAAAAACTTATAAAAACTTTATAACTTATAAAATTGGAACAATCTCTTAAATTTGCCATTATTTCTTTATTTATCTTATAGGAATTGTCTGGAGTTTAAGCTCCAAATTACGGAAACCTTAAAGAAACATTTCTTTTAGATTTCTTCGAATTTTTTTTTGGCAGTGAAGATTTTCTACTTGTAGAATCCTATTTCTAAAAGTTTTTATAAATTTTTATTTCATATTTGAGCATTTTCTACCTCATTTTTTCCTTTATCAAAATTGAAATTTATTTTTAAAACCGTCAAAATTTTTCTTTAGAATTTTCCACATTTTTTTTTTCTAGTTTGCTTAAAATTTCTGAGCTGCAGAGATTTTGATTGTTGTAAGGTTCTTAGACTTCCATTAGTTTTTCTTTAGATTTTTTTTCTTTAGATATTTGTTCATAAAAAATGCGATAATATACAATTTCAGGAATTATTGGGAAAACTAAAAGATTTATGGAATTCTAAGAACTTTACAACAACAAACAAACAAACAAAAATCTCTGCACTCCAGAAATTTTAACCAATCTAGAAAAAAAATTGTTGAAAAACGTGACGGTTTGAAAAGTACATTTCAATTTTGATAAGCAAAAAAAAGTAGAAATACTCTTAAAGTGATAGAAAAATTTATAAAAACTTTTAGACACATGATTATGAATATTATCTTCTAGGTTTCAAGAGTATTTCAAAAAGTTTCTTTACAATTCTAAAAAATTCCTGCCAACATTCATTTAGAATTATTTGTACTTAAGAATAAAATTTAAATATTTATTTAGTAGCCATACCTTTAAGTTTAAATATAAGATAATGTTTATTATGTATGTCTCTTCTATTTATCTATATTGTTATTACTAGTATTACTTATGATTTACTCATGAATGTAAATATTCTACTTGGAAATAAACAAACTCGAACACAAATTCAAACATAATTTTTATTATTTTTTTCGATTTTTTTCAACTGCAGGAAAGATTTTCGGTTCCTTTTTAATTTTCTGAGAATTTTCCATCACTTCCTATATTATTTGATTGGAATTTTCTTTAAAATGTATCTTTTTTTGACGTTCTATAATATTTCTGAATTTTTTTTGCAAAATAAATATTCTAATTTTTGTTACATTTTTGAAAATTGTCCATATATTTTTACTTTGCAATGCAGTTTATTTGCCATTTTGTTACAATTGCAGAACAGTCTGGAAGCAAATTTCTGAACAATTTTAGTAAACAAAATTAGTTGAAAGTATATATCTCAATTTTTTTTTTCGTAAGATAGAATAAAAATATAAATATGAAGCCAATACTTTTTGATACAACTTGAAATCTGGAATTAAAAAAGAAAATTCCAGATTTCAAGTTGTATCAAAAAGTATTCTTCTGATTTATATTTTTATTCTATCTTACGAAAAAAAAATTGAGATATAAACTTTCAACTAATTTTGTTTACTAAAATTGTTCAGAAATTTGCTTCCAGACTGTTCTGAATTTAACTTCTAAGCTAAGAAAATGTTTTCCAGGGATTTTTCAACTTTCGAGCAATTTGTTTTCCAAATTTCTCAAATTCTCCAGCGGTTTTTCTTTATCTTTTCGATAATTTTTCATCTATACCATCCTCCATATAATACCACACCTGTCGATATTACTGAAGTAAATATAAACATAATTGTGGTAAATTCTTTTCACTTTACCTGAATTTCAATTATTGTGTAAATTTTTCGAAAGTTTGTTTTTTGATCATTAGTTACAATTTAAACATTATGTCACTGATTTCATTTCAAAAATTACCGAAACTTAAACCTTAAAATTTTCTATTTAGTCGGGAAGAAGTTTTCATTAATTCCACTCAGAACTTATTAAAAGCATATTTTTAAATGAACTTTATAGATATTATTATCTAGACAATTGATGAAGACCAGAAATCTAAGGTGTTACACAATAACGATCGAGAGTTCTCATAGATTAAAAAATTGGAATTTAATTTTTAGCCTCCGGTCCGAAATATCCCAGAATGGGTTATTGCCACACAAGACAATTTTTGCAATTATTTTTTAATCACATTCACACCATGCGGTCCCATAATTCTATTTATTTACGACTCCGATGTGCTATAATAAATTATTACCTATCGAAGCGGCGTAATTACGTTTAATAATACATAAACTAGTCAAGTTTTAATGGTGCCGGATTAATGGATAGCCAGAGAATTTGATCTCCTCTAGAAATGGATAATATTTATAGTATACAAACGTATATTGAGAATTTATTTAATTATTTGGTGTTTTTTTTGGCAATGAAAAATCGATGGTATGATTTTGTATTGGAAACACTTTCACTGCAATTGAGTTAAAACATGTGTAAAACTAGGTGAACACTGTCAGATTTCGATAGCCACATTAGTTTTATTCATGGTGATATTTATGTATTCGGTAGTGGACTACTTTAGTGGAAAGTTTCTCTATTTAATCTGATAAATTGTTAACATTCGGTTTTCATATACATCCAAATAAATATCCATAATCATAATTGATTTAACGCTTTAGAGTATATAAATATTTGAAAGCTAAGTATGAGGGATAGTAGGAAAGTAGTACCCGTTGGCACCGTGCGGAGCACTGGCGAATAGAGTAGCCGCCGGATGTATGCTAACATGTTCAGTTGTATTTTAGCTTATGAAAAGTTACATGTCGCTGATATTGACTGTGTTATTTACGTAGTTGTTTAAGATAGAATGTCTCCTGTTATAATTAGATGTCTCAACGTAAGAAATGTTGTGGATGATTCGTCTGTTTAGCACTGGTGTCGTAATTTCACTTTAAGAAGAAATAATACCTACGAAGACAGCTCCTTCAAGCTTAATTTCATGTACAAGCTTCATTTTGTAACAAACTTTCAACTACAAATATTTTGCTCATCATCAATGTTTTGCTCATCAAAATTACAATCTCTTTACAAAACTCAAGTATTTTTAGGCAGGAAAGAAATATTGTGTGCCTCAATTCATCGGCGAAAGAGGAATATAAAGCTGGGATACAAAAACTCCTCATAGGTTACGACAAATGCTTAAATTTACGAGGATCGTAGAGAAGTACTACTTACCGGAAAACCCTCGTATTTATTATATTGTCCTAAGTAATATAAATGTCTCTGATTTGAATTATTACAATTGCGTATTTTTATTAACAAATTATTACCGAGGTGTTGAGCACTACTATAGTTTCAAATTTACGATGGGAACAATTCGAATTGTACAAATCCGCAAGGGCGTGGAGGGAAGATTTACGACGACGCAGCCCTGTTAAATCAAGTATGCAGCGTACGAGGTGTATTATCCATATAGGCATTCTAAGTTATCGTATTTAATAACTGGACTTCCGTTGGATTTTCTGAAATTATCGGCCATTATTTTTAATTGGTCCATTATGTGGGGCTTTTTGCATCAGCCTCTCCGGGAAAAAAGGAGGAGAGGAGACTGAAACGCGCCACGGCCGGACGTTTTCCGATTGTTCTCCCGAGATCCATTAAAACGTTAAGACACGCTGGAATAAACGGCGGACGAGGATAAAACAGCATTCCCACTCGATAAGCGGAATACTTGGCTTATTAAACATTCAATTACATTCTCATTTTTGCTTCACCTCGATGTTCGCCGATTGTCACATAAATTTCACCTCTGCTATTTTCTTCGCCAGCGGTTTTCTATCGTCGCTGATAATTTGATGCCGGGTGTAATTATTCTTTGATTTAGATTTGTGCTTTCAATAGGAAATATATTGCCGGTAATTACTTTCTTGTTGTGACGCTATTTCTACTGCGATAAACTATAGTTTTGATTTTGTTGAATGCTCGAAGCCATTACTTTGTATTACTTTGTGATAAATGTTCAATAACAAAAGAAATAGCAAAAGTGGTGATGTGGCCATCATAGTACTTTCCCTATATTTTTCTCGAAAACTATGAGGTTAATAATTTGCCCAATTTTGGATTCTTTACAATTACTTGTTAAATTGTTATTTATTTGAGGACATGAAGGAATTAAAAGTATTTTCGAAAAGAATAAGTTTTGTTGAAGATATTGAAGATGTTAAAGGATAGCACTATACTAAAAAAAGAGAAAGAGCTATTAAGATCTCTTCTTGAAGGAATTAAACGTATTTTGAAGATATTTTATACGAGTATTGAAGATAACCCTTAAAAGATTTTAAATATAGATATAACTAAACTAAAATATAGAGGAAGAGTTATTAAGATTTTGTAGAAAACAGATTGTTAAAATTTTTTGAACACGGCTCTTAAAACAATTGAAGAAAACTCTTCGAAAGATTAATGTTTGCTGCGTGAAAATAACTTTATTTGTAAGTCTTCAATGTACCTAAAATATATTTATGAAGATCAAACATTTTAAAGTTTTTGGTGCTTGCAGAAATCCTTCAAACTTCTTACCAGATAAAATTTTACTATCTGAAATATAACTTTACAGATAAGCTTTTGTTATATTTGAAGGTATTTGTGAAGTATGTCTTCAATGTATGCAATATATATTTCTTTTAACGATTTTACATATTAAACTTTTAGTTATTATTAAAAGACTTCATTCAAATAACTAATATCTCTCCTAAAAGATAAAATTTGACTTTCATAAAATAGCTCTATAGTTAAGTCTTCAAAATATTTAAGATGAGTTTAAAGGTGAAAGAAATATCTTAAAAATATTTATTTCAAGGGAATCTCTTAAAATTTAAATACTTAAGATGACTATTTAGATAACAAAACTGTTAGATTTTCATCTGGCGAAACATATGTAGTGTTTACAATTAAACCAATTTGAAAATCTAACAGTTTTGTTATCTAAATAGTGAATATGGATTTTCAACACTTATGTGCCTCAAAAATCAACCAATTACTTGATTTAATGAGTTTAAAGGTTAAATAAACATATACAGAATATTTAAGTTCAAAGATATTTTAAAGGAATCTCTTAAAATTTAAATTTTAAAGGTATTAAAGATAACTCTAAGAATTGAAGAATTTTATTACCTCAAATATTAAAGTTTTAAAGGTCTTAAGGTTAGAAGGAAAAATGTATCTTTTAATATAACATCTTTAAAAGATAGTACTGATGAACAAATTAATTCTACTAATCAAATATAATGTTTTAATTTTGAATTAGGTTTCTTGATATTTTTTACACCTTTTAATAATCCTTGTTCATGATGGATTATTAAAAGGTGTAAAAAATATCAAGAAACCTAATTCAAAATTAAAACATTCTTTTAAAAATAACTTATCGAAAGTAATTTTTTTAAACACATTTATACTTTCCAAATTTTGCGAATTGCACAGTACCTAAAAGTAAATTTTGAAAATAAGAGGTGTTTAAAATTCGATACGTTATTTTCAAAAAAAATGTTTCTAATCTAAAGGATATCAATATTCCAATAATTGGAAACTTTGAAGTGAAGGTGTTTTCAAAAAAGCATCTTCTAGTACCTAAAAGTCCTTGAAGATGTTTTTTTGAAAACACCTCCACTTCAAAGTTTCCAATTATTGGAATATTGAAATCCTTTAGATTGTATTTCTTAAAAATATTTTTTAAACTTTTTGAAGTATTGTAATGCTAAATCATTTTTATTTCGTTTGAAAACTATGTTTAACTTAAGGCTAATATTATTAACCTGAATAGGAATGGATTTGTTTTACTGAAGGTAAACTGGTTAAAAAATTTTTGGATGCTTGAAGCCGTAACTTTGTGATACATTTTGAATCAGAAACATTATCAGAAAAAATAGTTTCATTTATCGTCTGATAAAGTTCCTGGTTAAAATTTAGTATTAAAGTGTATAGTAGTAAGTTTGCTAATTTTAAGATGTTAGTATCAACATTAAGCCTTAGATTTTAAGAGTGGATGGTTAATTTTTTATAATGCTCAGCTAGAATGGATATTATTTTATAAACTAAATTTGGAACTAAAACTTTAGATATTAAAAGTAGCACTGCTAACACCTCCTGGTAATATTAATTGAGAGATAATTGATAATATTTTTAAATGTTTAATTGTGGAGGCGTTTACTTTGTGGTAGATCTTGAATAAAAGTGGTAAAACAAAGTGATCCTGTTTTCTTTCTTCGATAATATTTTTTTTAACTACTAGAGTGATGTTAATGAATGCTAAATATAAAATGTCAAAAATTCAGTATCAGTAAAAAAAAACTTTAATTATCAAAAGTAACTCTTTCTATTTAGATTAAAAATTTCTAAACCAATAATACATTTGCTTAACGTCACATCAAATTTAATGTAGGAAATTTAAACCTTCATAACTTTTACATGATTTACTCATTACTCAAATTACTTTTCTTCAATTTTGCCTAAATAAATAGCATAAGATAAGCATTATACTCTTTATAATCTAAATTACAAAGTATTTTATTACAGTAGAAATTTGTTTATCTTAATACGCTACTTACTTGTGCAAAATTTGGTCTGTCTATTGATACTTTAATCTATTCTTTAATAAAATTAAGAATTACATTTATTTCATTAAAATAATTCCATCAAAAATTGAGACCAGCCAGAAATTACACTGTTGCGGTTGTGTTTGAAATTTTATGGTTCTATAAATTTCATGTAACTCCTAAAGTATATTAGCAATAAGCAAAAAATGTCAACATTATTAAATTTTTTTGGGAAGTTAAGAACTTATGAAAAATATGTTTTAATAAAACATATTTAGTTTCTGATTCCTTTTAACTTTTGTTTAAAAAGTTATGTAATATTTTTCAAATTCTATATGGGGATAGCAAAAAAGATGTAGAATCCACCAACAATTAGTAATTAAAGTTATCATGTAGTAGAGTGGTGGGTGTCCTCTAACCCACCCTACAATAAGTAAAACACAAGCTAGGGTTTTAATTAATAGTTGTAAAACGTAAATAAACATAACATTATTGCAAATTTTAATAGATTTATTCAAACAAATTTTTCAAATAATTTTCAATGATGTTTACTGATTGGTGGGTGGGACAGAGGTCAACCACCCCCCCCCCTCCCCCTACATATGCATATAAACTTTAATTCCTTAATGTCTCGCGGTTTTCGATAAAATTAATTACAAAACTTATTGAATAAGATGGAAATAAAAAAGGTAAAATTTTTGAGTGACTAAATTAGTAAAAAATTGATACATAATGGGTGGGCAGACTTTAAATTTAAATTAGATAAGATTAGCTATGGAAAGACATTTATATTTAAACTTTAAGTTTTGATTCTGTTTTATTTTTTATTACATACAAGATTTATTGTTTTTTAAGCAGCAAAATCATCAACGATTAGTGTTTAAAGTTATCATGTATATGTAGGGCGGGTGGGTGGCCTCTATTCACCCTCCAATCAGTAAAACATAAGCGAGGGTTTTAGTTAAAAGTTGTAAAAGTAAATGAACACAAAATAATTGCAGTTTTTAATTGATCTATTCATACAAATATTTCAAATAATTTTTGATGATGTTTTACTGATTGGGGGGTGGGATCGAGGCCACCCACCCACCCTACATATACATATTAGCTTTAATTACTGATCGCGTCGTGGTTTGCAATAACGTTAATTACAAAATTTGAATTCAAAAATTGACAAAGTAAAATTTGTGAGCGTGTAAATTAATAAAAATTATTTACATTATACGAGGAAAGGTTGTAAATCAAGCATATATAAGAGTAGCTATAGAAGGTCATTTATATTTCAACTTAAATTTGGATTATGCTTTATTTTTTCAGAAGTTTATCTTCTAATTTGCGAAAATTTTCATCAATTGTTCTAATTTTTCCAGCAACCAATACAATTTTTTACTTACTCTTACTATTCTGGAGATTTTTCAAAGAAAATTTTTCCAGGTTAAGTGGTTATTTTTCAGTAGATCAGTTTTTTAAAACATTCTACTAACAAAGTTTTATAATTTTCCAGCATTTTCTTAAAAATTATTCACTATTAGTTGAATTTTTCAATTTTTTACTTCTTCAGGAATATTTTTTCCAGTTTGTGATTTTTTCACTAGTTATAATATTGTCGTATAGTTCTTCTATATTTTTACGAATTTTGCAGTATATTTTTCGCCTTTAAAGTTTCTCCCTTAGGTTGCCAGAATTTGCTTATTAGCTTTAAAACATTTCAGCAATTTAGCTTGCAGATATTTTGAATTTTCTACTAATTTGAGAGTTTTAGAAGTTACCAGAAGTTCTTCAAAAATTTTATTTACGGAATTTACCAAAACTTTTTTCTTTTCAGAAATTTATCTTGAAATTTACAAATGTTTTCTTTTAGGGGTTTTCATAATTTTCATTACTTTTTTTCTGACTAAATGAATATCCCTTCAAGGGTTCTACAATTTTTCAGAAAAGTTGCTTTCAGATTAATAAAATCAATTAAATCAAAAATTTTACTATTTTCTAGCAAATAATTAAAAATTTTCCAATTTTTCTTGCTTTATATTAGAGAAAATTTATAGATACTTTCTTTTTTAAGAATCACCTCCAATTTGAGAAAATTTCTGTTGAGGTGACTAGTAATTCGCTTTTCTCTCTCAAGTTTTATTAATTTCTAAATCTTTCTGCAATTAATATTTTTTTCTGCTAATTTAAAAGTTTCTGCAATTTTACAGAATTTCCTCGAAAAATTTCTACCTTTTCTTGCTTGATACAAGACGAATTTTCAGCATTTTTTCGTCTAAAAATTTGTGAAAATTTTGTTCAATAATTCTAATATGTTTCAGTAATTTGCAATTCTTAAATTTTGCAATACGTTACGTTTTCCTTTTAGGCTGCCATTTTTTTTTAACAGTTGCCAGATTTTTTAAAACTTTGCTTTCACAATTTTAAAATTTTCTACTAATTCAAGGGTTTTGATCCCAAAAATTTCCACAATTTATTGCATTTAATTAGCTTTTTTATTCTTAGAGAATCTTTCTTCTAATTTGCAAAAAAAAAATCACTTAATTTCCAGTAATACTTTACGAAATTTTTCAATAAACTTCCTTTCCAGGTTGCAAAATTTTAGCAGTTCAGATTTTTGAAATTTTCTAATAATTTAAAAGCTTTGTAATTTTTCCTCAATTTCTTTAAAAAAAAAATTATTACTTGCATTTTTAGTAGATTTACAGTACCCTTTTTGCCGTCACTCGAAATAACTGAAATTTTTTTAAGTGTTCTAACGTCTTCTAGTCATTTTATTTTTATTTTTTCCCCATATTTTTCCACTTTTAGAGAATTTTTCAATAAATGAAGGATTTTTCTTTTTTCCAATTTTTCAGTAACTTTGCTATAAGAATTTCAAGATATCTATTTATTTATCAACGAAATCTCTCTTGATATAATACTACAAATTAACAAAATTATAAAAATATGTGTATTTACATAATTAAGAAATAAAAATAATATGAAAATTATCATATGTACGAAATGAAAAAACCAGAAACTAAATTAATTACCTAAAACTAATTTAAAGATTTAGAACTTTAAATTTAGATTTTCTACTAATTTGAGATTTTTCCCGAAATTTATCAAATAATTTTCCACTATTACTTTCTTTAGTAATCTCTCCTCTCTATAAATATGTCGTATAACTTGCGAACATTTATTTTGACTATTCTAGCATTTTCCAACAATCCAGCAACTTTTATCTATTGGACAATTGTTTTTTTCTTTCAAATACATATTTAATAATTCAAGTTTATTTATAGAGTAGAAAAAAAATCATTTAAAATGCTATGATTTTCTTTAAGTAACATTAGCAGTAATAAATGATATAGACGTTGTAAAAGATACAGAAAACAGAGAGGACTGATTGTGATCAAAGCCACAGAAATCATCAGAAGCAAACTCGTCTAACCTTTTTTTTGCATTTTGTAGCTTTTCACTTCTTTATTTTCACGCATTCTCTACGTATTTTATCCGTTTTCAATGCATCTTCTTTATCATTTATTCTTGCTTTTTGCCTTTTTAATTTTATTCTTTTTTGAACGATCTTGGTCCATTGAATCTTTTAAATATTCTCTGTTTATTTTAACTTTCGTATCTTTTATATTCTTTATCTTGTATCTTGAATGTCTTCTCTATCTTTTGTGACTTTTACATCTACGTAAAGGTGGTAGAACTTATATCCGCTTCATCTCTAATCTTATTTCTAAACTTTAAGTCTTCTCAATCTTCTAAATATTGGCTTCCTATTTTGAATTTTGTGTCTTCTATCTGTTTTTATATTTTCTGTTGCTTGTCTTCACTCTTTTAATCTTTATCAATGGTATTTGTATTTATAATATAATTATATAATTATTTTCTAAAATATCTGCATTTTATATAATTTTATTCTTATTTTTTGGCCTATTTGAACGTCTTCTATTTTCATTATCTTTCCTGTTGATTGTCAGTTTTTAAGTCTTTTATTCTTATTTTTTATCGCGTATTCTTTCTGGAATATAATCGTATCAATCTTCCTAATATTTTACTTCTACTTTAAATTATGTGTGTCTTCCATTTTCATTATTGGTGATAGTTTTCTTTGCCTACCATTTATTGTTGTCAATCGTTTTATTTAATCTTATTATCTACTGAAATGTCTCCTTTTTTTATTAAATCTTTAATTATTTTTATTTATTTATCTTCTTTCTTTATCAACTGTCTTCTCTATCTTTGTTTTTTTTAAATCTTTTCTGCCATTCATTGCTGCTATTTGCCTTCTTTAATTTAAGTTTCTTTTTATCTGTTTTTTTTAAATTTTATCTTTTAGTTGATTGTCTTTTCTTTCCTTTGTCTTCTAGTCCCTTTCTAATATTTATGGTCTATTTGCCTTTTCTATTTTTTTTTCTACCGTCATCTCTATCTTTATCTGATGAAAAACTAAAAAAATATGTAGAGAATACTAATACAAACAAGTAAAAAATGTAGATAAAAAAATATGAAATGCAAGTGTTAGAAAATGCCTCTTGTAAGATTTTGGTCTTCTGAAACTTTTTAATCTTCTCTGCATAATTTAAAATTAGTGATTTTTATCTTCTTTATCTGTTTGTTTATTTTCTTCTTTGCCTTCTGAGTTTTCAACTTCTTAAATCTTTAATCTTTATTTTTTCTAACTAAAATGCTTTAATATCAGCGAAAATATGTAAAGGATAGTTAAGTTTAGTTTAGTTTATTATACTTTAGCTTCTTTCCGACAAAATACATAAGAAAATACAAAAATATTATAATAAATCATATAAGAATTTGAATGGATGAACTCCGCTCAACTTCATCCATTCAAATTTTTATATGATTTATTATAATATTATTGTATTTTCTTATATATTTTGTCGGAAAGAAGCTAAAGTATAATAAACTAAACTAAACTCATCATGCAACTGCGACGATCTTCCATTCAAACCCTTTTTTTCTGGTATATAGTGAGATTCCCTCTTTCTTTCTATTTACCATGATTGATTACCTTAATTTAGGCCTATTTTCTATCTTTTTAGATATTGGAACTAACTACTTTTTAGGTCTAGTTTTTGCCCGAAAAATTTTATGAAAAAATCTCTTCAAGACTGTAAAAGCATTTACTTATTAAGTACTGTTTGATACAAATACTTTAATACTAATACAAAGATGAAGATAAAAGGTACAAATTGAAAAGGAGTTTTCTTTACCTCATTTGGCTGTTGTATATTTTATCTTCTTTATTATTGATTGTCTTCTCTACCATATTTTCCTACCATTTGTCTTCTTTAAAGTTATTATTTACTGAAATCTTTACCTTCTCTATAATCTTGGTTTTATCAAACTTCTTAATATTTTCTGCCTATTTTGACTTTTAAATCTTTTATCTTCTTTATTTTTTTGTTGAGTGTCTTCATTATTTTCTGTATCTTTTTTGTACATTTATGATCGTCATTTAATTTCTCTATTTTCCTTACCTTTTTTCCGAGTATTCTTTGCGTAAATTAACTTTTATCGCTTGTATTGTTAATTTTAATTCAAGTAATTCCAATTGTTTTCCGTTAAAACTCAATTGTTTTAGCCGCTTTTGCCTTATTTTATAATACAATATCTATCGTTGCCTTGAACTATAATATACCGAATGATAATTTATTGTAGCTTGATAAACTTGAAATACTCTAGATCATTATCTGTTCTATCGTATTCTTGACCTACCTCAACAAACAATGCAATGACCTCTCGTACTCTTGACCCGTCCCAACATATTGTACATTGAGGTAGGTCAAGAGTACGCTGAAGTTTAAGCGGGAAATAGGCGCTAGGTAAACGCATAGTTTGTTGTCGTAGGTCAAGAGTACATTTTAAGTCTCAGAATGAAACTTGGTGTGCATCATGCTAGAATTGCAAAACGCTATACCGTATTAAAAAAATATCACTGGTGGTATCTAAAAGTATTCAATTTCCAGTTCTGAAAACGCTCCATTCATATTGTGCATCCCTTTGACCTTCATTCCAGCAAGAAAAAGTGGACAAGGTTAGCTAATATACAAAAGTGTTTTAATTAATATTCAATATGTATAACGAAGTAAATGCTTTCAAAGTAAATAGTATAACATACAAAAGCTTCTTGCAGATTCTCACACCTTCTGTAGGCGTTTTAGCTGCTCCATTGTAACCATTTTATTTTCATTTTATTACAACATCATCATCATGGCCATTGTCGTATAAGAATTGCACTTAATTTTGCTCATTGAAGAAGGCGAGTTCTGAATCACAAATCTTTAATTCTATATAATAATTTCGCGGCCAACAATTTCTTTTGAAGCTTTTGGTTTCATCATCTCCTTTTATAAAGTTTATCTGTACATGTAAATAAAACAGTTATTTTACTTCGGAATGCGCTTATTTGTAAAATTATTCTATTTCGGACATATAATCATTTATTTCGATCATCACACATGACACAAACTCTCTGATTGCAACTTTAGTATATCATATGTTAAGTTTTATCTAATCGGTAAAGGTATAAAACTGGAATCTTAAAAGGGTAACAATTACCTTGGTTTTCGTATCAAGATTCTGAGGAGGTCTTGAGGCATATTTTCTTTTTAATAATAATAATAATAATCTTTATTTCCATTAGGCAAAAATACAGCTTAGGAAGTGTCAAAAATTTTAATACAAATACAAATTAAAGGTAAAATATACTAGGTATATAAATCACAAATAACAATAAATACTGGTACACATAATTTAAAGGTCGCACGCAAAAAACTCAGTGATTGAATAAAATGAATGTTGTAACAACAGGGATTTCACTTTCTTATTAAACAATTTATAACTTGAAACTGATTTGATTGAGACAGGTAATTTATTATATATTTTAATTGCCATAATATTGGGGCTCTTTGCCGTCATAGGAACTGATAAATTAAAAGTTTGCCTAAAATTATAGTTACTTAATGTTCGACATTTATCAAATTTATCTGAGTTACGCCTGATATAACAAACACAATTAAAAATACACAGCGATATAACAGTTAAAATATTTTTTTTTTATTTTAAAGTTTACGACAAGAGACTTTAGGATGTTGAAAAGTCATAGTCCTTATTATTTTCTTTTGTAAGATTAAGATATTATTAATGAGGGCAGAATTTCCCCAGCACATGATGCCGTAACTCAATAGTGAATTAACATGAGCTAAATAATATATTTTTAAAACATCAATTGTAATAAATTTTCGCATTTGCCAAATGACAAAACCATGTTTGGACATTTTCTTAGATATAATATCAATATGCATGTTCCATTTTAAATTCGAGTCTATTAAAAGACCCAAGAAATTGACGGAGTTACTTTGTTTTAACGACTTGTTATTCCCATGCACCAAAAGACTGTGATCTAAATAAGATGGTGAAAACAAAAGCATATTAGTTTTTAATTCATTCAAAGCTAATCCATTACGCTGACAGTAGCTTTGCATCTCTGATACAACCAACGTGGATGATTGAACTAGTTCGAAGTTATTTTTTCCGATCACTGAAGCAGATGCATCATCGGCAAATAATGTAATAAAACTATTGGATATGGATTCGTTTATATCATTTAAAAATACAATAAATAGCAGTGGACCTAGAGTACTTCCCTGGGGAACACCTGTAGGGACCATATTTGCCTCAGATAATAGTGTATCACCATTTTAAAAAAATTTAACTTTTTGAGATCGGCCATCTAAATGTGAGGTCAACCAGTTAAATGCTTGGCCTCTGATGCCTTGATCAAATAATTTTTAATGAGAAGCCGGTGATTAATTGTGTCAAATGCCCGTGTTAGGTCGAAATAGACACATGCTGTTTTATTTCTGGCCTCGATGTTTTTGACAATATAATTATATAAGAACAAAATAGCGTCAGATGTTGCAAGTCCTTTACGAAAACCGAATTGGTTATTTGATAAAATATTTTTTTATTAATAAAAGATATCAATCTGTTAAAGAATGCTTTTTCATAAATTTTTGAAAAAACCGATAATAGAGCCACTGCCCTATAATTAGTAATACTGCTTTTATCGTTTTTCTTATAAATTGGGACTATAATTGATATTTTTAGTTCCTCAGGAAAAATACCATCTTGAAAAGAACGATTTATTAAATAGGTTAAGGGATATATGATACTATCCAACACATGCAATAAAATATTACATGATATACCATCATGACCAGATGATTGCTTAATAAAAACTGTCTTTATAATTATTGCGATTTCATCAACTGACATTGGGGAAAGGAATAAAGATTTTTGCACATAAGAGGAGCGTTTATGTTTAATGTTTGTCATATTATTAGTTAAAGAATGCACAGATTCAGTGAAGTAGTCATTAAAGACACGTGGAATATCATGCTGATTTTTTATTATATTACCCTGACTATCTGTAAATCTACTAGCTGAGCCATTCATGGAATTCTTATTTCTTTCCTCATCAATGATGGACCATGCTGCTTTTGACTTATTACTTAAGTTGAGTAGTACAATATCATAGTAACTATGCTTTGCAGTGTCTATACTTTGTTTATGTACATTTCTCATTTGTTTATATCTGTCCAGTAATTTCTTGTCATTTGTTTGTTTGCAAAGTTGAAATGTATCACGCAACAGGATGACTTGATTTTTAATTTCGTTGCTTATCCAGGGCTTACCTACTTTCTTGCGTTTTGAGTTCGGTTTCTGAAACTTTAGCGAAAAATAGGTATCAAAAATGTATAAAAATCTATTATAAAAATGTGTAAAATTAATATCATGGCTTTTCAAATCATCAAAATTCCAATCTTCATTTTGAATTAAAAACTGGAATTGATTAATATTATGAGTATTATTATAAGAGCGTTTGAAATATGATTTATTATGCAAACCTTGACTTATTTCTTGTTGAAAGGTAATAGTTTAAGGAAAATAGTCAGAGATATCTGAATAGATTATACACGGATTAAGGTGGTCAACATTAATGTTTGAAAATATGTTATCAATTATAGTTCTGGAATTACCAGAAATACGCGTATATTCATTAATGCAGCCCTGCAGACCATACATTGCACTGACATTAATAATATCTTTATCATCTCTACCTAAAAACTCCTTGTCGAAATTAATATTCAAATCGCCGCATACAAAACACGGGTTGTGAAAATTGGAATTTTTTTTAAGTTATGTTCAAAATAGATGTCAGCAATTTCACAATGTTTTTCAGATATTAAATTATTAAAACAAAGTGGCGTATACCTCAAATTATTACGCATTAATACCATTACACCTCCGTGATAAAATAATTTTCGAGAAAAGTGACTTGCAACATGAAAATTTTCTATAGCTAATAACTCGACTTCTGACTCTGTGAGCCAGTGCTCACATAAACAAATTATTGAGAACATTTCATTAGTATCGTTTATAATTGTTTCAATTTCGTTTACTTTTGATTTAAGCGATTGCACATTAAGATGCAGACAATTTATTATGTTTTGGGTATAATTCCTATCGTTGACACAATTTAGTTTTTTGGAGATGAAGAGTTTTCGTTTAATGGTTCAAATAAAAGTTTTGGTATTTTTTCACTCATAACTGTTTGCATTGTTTTCTTCAATAATTTTGTTTTGTCTCTTGGTAGCATATGAAAATATTCTCTTATATTTATTTTTGTTATTTTATTAACATCTAAAAAGTCACACTTTAGTTCTTTTGCAAATCTGTCTAAAAAATTATTTAATTCCTCTATTATTGAATTTAAGACCTTCCTTCGTATCCAAAACGGATTTGCAATTAAATGTACACTTGTCATTGATGTCAGTGAAGATAAAATTTCGCGTACCTTTGCTTCATTTATACTTGATCCTTTAAGAGCATCAACAGTGCCAGCAAGAATAAAGACATGGTCATTCTTTGTAAAATATTTGCCTAATTTTGCAGCATCTTCGACAACTTGATCAAATTTAGCATCAGGTTTAAATATAACGGGTGTCCAACAATTATTGCAGTCCCGGGTGGCGTTGGAATCAAAAACGTAGGTCGATTCTTACATGTCGCAAATAAATGAACTGACATTTTTAATGCACATTTAGGTTATGTTTGACAATTAACTGACATTAACTGACATTTTTAATGCACATTTAGGTTATGTTTGACAATTAACTGACATTAACTGACATGTTAATTGTCAAACATAACCTAAATGTGCATTAAAAATGTCAGTTCATTTATTTGCAACATGAAAGAATTGACTTACGTTTTTGATTCCAACGCTAGCCGGGACTGCAATAATTGTTGGACACCCGTTAGATATTATATCAGGGCTTACGTTGTTTCTATTAAATAAATTTGTAAGGTGTTTTGCTAGATGCTTACCGTTGTTATCTGATTGTCGAAGAACCTTTGTAGTGTTTTTAAAAACTTTTGCACATAGATTATTCTCCTTCGAATTACTTTGCGATGTATCTTTGGTAAAACGAAGTTGATCTAATTTTTGTTCAATGTTATTTAAGTTAACTTTGTCCAGCTTGCATTTTTGTTGTTTTGTATTTATTAAGTGTAAATTGCATTTTTTACAATTTTTTATTATAGTGGCTTCTTCTGAAGACTGTCCTTTGTCTTCGTCCGAGTTCCATGATGCATTCATATGCTGTTCTTTTTTCTATGCATATTTATAGCAGTCTAACTCATCCTCTAGGTCCTTTTTGCGATTAACAATTACTAATTGTTGTTCCAATAGTTTCACCTTTTACCCATGGTATACTCCAAGGGTTTTAAAAAATTATATAAAGAATTAATTTATACTGACAGTGTCGTTTCGTATCTTTTCATTCGAACGCACAAATGATAATTTTTTTTAGGATTTGTAACACTTAGTGAAGCAATTTTCTTCAATTGTTTAGAATTATATAATTTTGGAATTCATGCAAAATATATGCAAAATTTTATACATCTTACGATTAAAACTGGCCGGGTCGGTTTTATCTCACGTGATAATACTTATTAAATTATCTGAAGAATAAGAAGAGAGAAAAAACAACAAAACGCATGAAAGACAATTATAAAGGTCGTTAACAGCGGGACTTTTTTTCTCTCTCTTCCATGTTCTGAACGGACATTCCGTTACTATAATAACTCCTATCTGATAATGAGATTTATTTTTGAAAAGTGGTGTTTCTTGTAAGGACCGATGATGGTATCAGCATCTGGATAAGGAACATTTGTAAATACAACACGAAACTTAATATTTAAGACAGCGGAGACTGTCGAAACTGATGAATGAGGTAGTAGTTAGGAATATATTGAACGGCGATTGTTTGAGGAGCCTCATAACTCGTCCAGCGACAGCCGATCTTTTCGTCCCGAAACAAAAACGGCCAACGATTCCTGCCTGCGGGCGTTCTTTCCTCGTTGTTGTTTTTTTTTGCGCCGTATAAAGTTTTGCAATACAAGAAAATTGCTGTTTGGATCTCGTAAAAAGTGCAATCATTTTATGGAACGTGAGCTGCGTAAAGTACGGCCGGTCGAGTTATTGTCCTCATGCGCATAAACATGCGACTGATCTTCTCGGGTCTTCTCATTCGAATAGTCGTCCGTCAAAGAGGGCATTGTTCACGGCAAACAGGAATTATTTATCTGCTGCGCAAAGACCAGTTTTCACGCATTTATTGAATGGGACATTAAATACTTATAGAATTGCTCGGTTTCAGATTGGCGAGGAATGTCTTCTCTCCTGCGAACCGGTACAAGTGGAATAGAAAGCAGGACGGCCGTTTGTTATGATTTATTTAGGATACAATGCACGCGCTTTTGTTGTTTATATGTGCCCGTTTACACTTTCCACTCGAACACCTGTAATTCACTACTATTCTACCTACTATTCAACTACTATTTCAAATCATTGCATAATTATTACCATTTAATAACTTACTTTACTTATTTGCTTAATCTACACCGGCAGCCATAAGTAAAAGAATACCAAGAATTCATTGCTCAATTTTTATCAAAAATTCAGATAATACCTTTTAACCTTTTCTTTAATTTATATAATGAGTTGCTCCTCCAAGATTTCTGGAGCACTCAGCAATTCGCCCAGGCATACTAAAAATCAAATTGTCAATGTCAGCTTGAAGGATTGCATCCCAAGCTTCTTGAATTCGCATCCTAATATCAGGTCAAGTGAGTGGGGGTAACTGAAGATGGCCCAGTCTTCTGCCAATTGTATCCCACACGAGTTCAATAGGTGATAGTTCTGGAGAACCAGAAGGTCATAGAAGTAATTCAACATTAGCTAATTCCAGGAATTGTACAGTAACCCAAGCTATATGCGGCTTTGGATTATCCTTTTGGAAAATAGGGGTTTCCAACCTTCTCATATAGGTAGGAAGGTGTTCATGTAGCAATTTGCATTTAATGTTAAGTCACCTTTCTGTATCTGTATCAACTAAAAATGTTCCACTCGCACTAAGGTTTCTATAATATAAACAGATATATTATAGAAACTAATAACTGCTACTAATAGATTAAGGTATTCTTCAAGGTTTTATTATAGTATTTTCACATCACTTAAATATGATTTTGCTTGCCCAATAATAAAAATAATTAGTTAGAGAAATGTAGATGAAATAGTATACAATTATTTAACATAAGAGTTATTTTGGATGTGAATCACATACGTATAAGTTTCAATTGAACCAACTAAGAATTAATTTCCAGTATCGATGATGTACGATGTTGAATTTACCAGTGAGTATCTAATACACGAGAAAAATCATTTGATTTGAATGTAGTTTCTAAAAGTACATTAATAAAGTTCCCTCATGAATAAGTCCGGCGCAATATAATTTATTATCGGCGTATTAATTCCATGGCGTTATCGAAGAATCCCCATTGTTGAGTTGTGGAGATTACGTGCGTAAATAATGACGACCATTTGTGGCTGATGGGCCAGAAATTGGTAGATAATTTAGAATGCTATGTGCACAGTAGGAAAATCTTTTAATATTTTTTTTTTGTATGTTTACAGGCGAGGTCATACTTACGTGTATATGTGTGCGTATATGTTAAGCGTTCAACACTGGATATTAATAATTACACAGTGGAATGTCCGAGAATAAGCCTCTTGCGCATCCACTGATTGTGTTCGTGTAATTACATATTCGTGGGTTATAATTAACCAGCGGTTCGGATCGGAGTCAATGATCCGCGGAACTGTTGTTCTTCCCCTATTCTGACTACTTCATGACTTTTGCTGCTCCTTTAGAAAATGACCATCGCCCTCTACGCGAACTTAATTAATTCGTTAATCGAACGCACCGCCGGGGTCAACACATTCTAACCAGGAACAATGTTTTCCCATCTATTACCGATTGTTATCTGACTCGGCTTAATATTAATCAAACTGACTTAAGTACGACCACAATGTATTAAGCGAGGCAGGAGCGTTTAGATGTGATCATTAAAACGACGACTTGACGGCACTGTCTTTTCTGCGTATGCATATTTAAATAGATTTATCAACGGATTTTAATCGTGGATAATTATCTCGTGGTCATAAATTATCAGGTTATATTGTAAAATACTATTTCTTTTAGAAATCTTATTTCTGTTCTGTACCAGCAGTAAAAAAATAAAGTGATATGCTAACACTATAGCAGAGCAGAAAGACAAACATTAGTATATGCCATTAAAGTCACTTCTTTGTTGTGTTTGCAGAATGTAAAATTTGCAATTTCAAAAATCTGAAAGTGTAAAATTTCTTTGAAACTGAAAGAGAAGATATTTAATTTATACTGAGAAACTGAAAGAGAATTTGTTAAAAAGTTCTAAAACCCCAAATATTAAAAAAAATATACCTTCAAAATTTAGAAGAATTTCTTCGCTTCTTCGTGTTCATTATATCTAAATATCCTTCAGGTAACTCCCTGATCTTCTATAGAATTATGCCCTCGCTTTAAGTCACCAAAGATTGCTTGCTGCTTATCCGTGTGATGACGTTTTACAAAGCAATTTTGTCACTCATAACTATTTTTAATAATTGAGTGCTTTTTTTCTGAATACGAATTAGCTCTTCACCTATGCCAATATTCGGTGATGAACCTTTTTTACTATAAACCTTAAAATTTCTAGAAATCTTGAATCAAATTGTTGGAAAATTCTAAACTAGAAATCAATTTAAACGTAAAAGTGTAAAGTTTCTAAGAAATAAATAAATACAATTTTTGAGCACTGGATTCTAGAAAATACGCAGAAGAGATATTTCAAGAAATTTGAAAGAAGAAATTTTTGAAAATCTAATAGGGAAAATTCTAGATGTTTCAAGAAAAATGATGTTGCTAAAATATTTCAAGACTATAAAATAAGAATTTGAAGAACAGTATCACAAATGTATTGAGATTTTCTAAAACCCTAAAAGATAAAATAATAATAAATAACACCAAACACCCAGAAATAACCATTCATCAATTCATCTCATCGGCTCATAATGGCATTAGTGATAATAACCTTTGGATGACAGAAGACAGTTAATTTTGTAAGAAATTAGTAATCATCAAGTTTTTAGACAGTTAAATACAAGCGGGTCAATAGCCAATGATTAGAAGATATAATAAATCTGTTACTTCACTGTACATACATACTTTATAATGTAATAATTACTTCTAATATTAAAGATGTTTTCTTTATAGTAATAGTAATTTTTAAGAAATCTGAAAAGAGTATTGTTAGAAATTTTTAGGACCCTACAAGAAAACTATAACAATCTGGAAAGAAAAATTGAAAGTGTAATTAAATGACCTTCTTAGCAAAACTAAAAGAAAAAATTATGAGATTTTTCTAACCTTAAAGAAGTAATTATATTAATAAAAGAAACAATAATCTAAAAACAAATGCAGAAAATTTCGATAAAATAAAAACGAAGGACCCTTGAAGAAAATTCTAGAAATTTGGAAATAAAAATGGTGGAAAATAAATGTCTTGAAATCTGAAAGAACAAATTCCAGATGTCTCAAGAAAGGTTATAAAAATCTGTAAGTGCTAAAAAATTTCGGTAAATCAAAGCACAATTGAAAGTAAAATTATTGAGATTTTCTAAAACTCTTGAAGAAAATTCTACAGATATAATAAAACAAAAAATGTAACAAGTTCATGAAAAACTTTAAACAAAGTTACTAAGATATTTAGGACTTTTATAAAAGATTCTAGAAAATTGAAAGCAAAAATTCCAAAAAAATATTTTTCTAGAAATATAAAAGAGCAAATTCTAGATGTCTCAGGGGAAATTATTGAAATCTGAATACTTCGATAAAAAATACAGAATTCGTAGAAAGAGAAAATTTTTGAAAAATATATATTTATATTTTACTTTACAAAATCCTGTTTATATTATATATAAAAATTATAAATTATACATTAATAATTACTAAAATTTAGTTCACAATGTGACCTTCCACTCTGGCCTCTTCTTCTGCTTTAGATGACCATGAAGATGGTTTAAAACTCTCGAAGAAACGTCTAGAAATCTGAAAGAAAATTTCTAGAAATTTGAAAAGGAAATTGTAAAATTTTAGAAACCTGAAAAAAAATCATAGAAAACTGAAAGAGAAATTATTGGAAAATTCTGATAATATAAAGGAAGAAATGGAAATAAATTCTTTAAAATTAAAAGAAAATTTGTGGAGATTTTTTAAAACTTTTGAAGAAATTTTAATAAAGTTTAAGAAAAAATTCAGAACATTTTGATAAATTAAAGCAAAAAAAGACAACAAGTTCATAAGAAACTGAAAGCCAAGAGGCTGAGATATTCAAGAAAAAAAGTCTGGAAAACTTTATGGAAAAATATATTACTAGAAAACTGAAAGAGAAAATTCCAGATGACCCAAATAAATTACAGAAATCTGCAAGAAAATTTGCTTCGGATATAGTAATGCAGAATAGGGGCACAATGATAAATTGTTTAAAACTCTTGAAGAAAATTCTAGAAATCTGGATGAAAATTTGCTGAAGATATTTAGAAATTTCGATTGAATAAGATGAAAAGTGGCAATAAGTATATAAGACATTCTTGATTGTTGAAGAAGATTCTAGTAAAAGAAAGATGTCTCATGAAAAATTATAGAACTCTTTAGGATAAGTTGCTAAAATATTTCGATTAAAAAGAGCAAAATTGGTAGAAAACTCTTGAAAAATTAATTTAAATTGTCTCTCGAAGAATAATTAAGAAATCTGGAAGAAAAATTTGTTGAAATTTTCTAGAAATTAGAAAAGGAAATTGAAAAATTTTAGAAACCTGAAACAAATTCATAGAAAACTGAAAGAGAAATTGTTGGAAAATTTTGATAATATAAAGAAATAAATTGATGGAAATTCTTCAAAATTAAAAAAACATTTAAGATGTTTTAAAACACTTGAAGAAAATTTAAAAAATGATGCGGAAAATATAGATAAATTGGAGGGAAAACTGGCAACAAGTTCAAAAAAATTGCAAGAAAAGTTGCTGTGATATTCAGGAAAAAAATTCTAGAATTTTAGAAGAAAAAATTTCAAATAATAAATTACTAGAAAATTCCAGATGGCCAAAAACATATTATAGAAATCTGCAAGAAAAATTGCTTTGGATAAAGCAATGCAAAATTGGAACACATAGAAATCTAGAAATTTATATAAATAAAATTAAAAATGACAGGTAATGAGTTCATGAAAAACTACAAGCAAAATTACTAAGATTCTTGTAGAAGATTGTAGAAATTTGAAAGAAAAAATTCTAGAAAAGTAAATTTATAGAAATCTGACTAAAGAAGTCCCAACAGAAACCTCTATAAAATAAAGCAGAATTTGTAAAAAGCTATTGAAAAATTATTACGTTTGTCTAAAACTCTCGATGAAAATTCTAGAAATCTGAAAGAAAAATGATGAAAATTTCTAGAAATTTGAAAAGGAAAATTTTAAATAAGAAATTACTAGAAAATTCTAGATGGCTTAAAATAAATTATATAAATCTGCAAGAGAAATTGCTTCGGTTGAAGCTATGCTGAATTTGAAGAAAATCCTTAATTAATTATTAAGATAATATACTCTAGAAATCTGGATGAAAATTTGCTGATTTAGAAAGAAATAATTTTAAAAATTTCGATAAAGGAAGACAAGAAATGGCAATAAGAATTTAATAAAATATTCCGATGAAACCAAGCAGAATTGGAGAAATTTTTTAATAAAAATGTTGGGACTATCTAAAACTCGATAAATTAAAGCAAGATGGTAAAAAATTCATAAGAAAGTGTATGTGAAATTGCTGAGATATTTGGGGCTTTTCAAGAAAATTGCTAGAAAATAGTTTTCTAGAAGTTTGAACGGAAAATTCCAGATGATAAAAATGTGCAAAGGAAATTACTAAAATAGTTCCTAAGATATTCAAAACTCTTGAAGAACATTCTAGAAATTCGAATAAAAACTTTCTGAAAATCTGAAAGAGCAAATTCAAGATGAATCAAGAGAAATTATAGAAACCTGGAAGAAAAGTTGCTAAAATATATCTACAGAATTAGACAGAATTGGTAGAAAATTGTTAAAAAATTATTAAAATTGTCTAAAATTATCAAAGACAATCTGGAAGAGAACATGCTGAACATCTTTGAGAGGAAACCTGTAAGTAAAATTTGAAAACCCTAAATAAATTTATAGAAAACTGTAAGAAAAATAGTTGCAAAATTTTGATAAAAATGGTAACATTAGTTGGAAATTCTTAAAGACCAGAAGAGAATTTGTAGAGATTTTTCAAAACCTTCGGAGAAAATTTTACAACTTTTAGAAAAAATACAAATTTGAACAAGAAATGTCAACAAATTTAATTAAAAAAAACTGCAAATAAAATTTCCAAGTTATTTAGAACTAGTGAAGAAGATTCTAGAAATTTGTAAGATAAAAAAATGCTAAACTGAATGTTTTTATAAATTTGATAAGAAATTGTGAAATTTAAAAGTTGCTGAGATATTTAGGATTTTTGAAGATTTTCAACATGCTGGAAAATAATTTACTCTGAACAGAAATTTCCAAATGTCTCAAAAATTATAGAAATGTATGAGAAAAATTACTAAAATATTCCGACTAAGCAATTTAGTTCCTAAGACATTCAATACTTTTAAAGAAGATTCTAGAAATTTGTAAGGAAAAATAAATTTTCCAAAAATTTTAAAGAACATTCTAAAAATTTGGCTGGAAAATGCTGAAACTTTTTTCAAAAGGAACTTATGGGATTATAGGATTTTAAAATTTCCTAAAGAAATTTATAGAAAATTGAAAGAGAAATTGTTGGAAAACTTTGATAAAAGGAAGGTAACAATGGATCTAAATTTGTAAAGACTAGAAGAGAATTTGTCGAGATTTTTCAAAACCATCGGAGAAAATTTAGGAACTAGGAAAAATACAGATTATTTTGATAAATTTGAGAAATGGTAACAAATTTATTAAAAAAAAGCTAAAAACAGAACTCTTTAAGAAGATCCTAAGAATTTGTAACAAAAAGTACTGGAAAATTAAATCTTGGGCAATCAATGCTGAAATATTCAAAAGAAAAATTGCTGGAAAATTTTATACTTCACAAAAAAAAAAATTACATAACTGAAAATAAAATTGCTGATGGGGTTACAAGAAAAGTTAGCACTGTAGGAAAAATGTCACAATCCAAATATGTTATTATTTGATTGTAGGTAATAGGATTTAAAAAAAAAATGGCTAAGTTTCTATAAACTACATGAAAAGTTTGTAGATATTTGAATAATCAGTCAAATCATCTTTAGGGATAACAGATTTATCACCTAAAATCTTTATTAAGAAGTAATTTAAGGCGAAAGGGTATAATCTATTTAAAGATGATTATTTTATTATTTGATTATGATTTGTTATTCCAAGATAAATTTTATTGGTTATTCGCTTCTGAATTTAGCTACAGAGTTTAGTGAAATAAATCATCCGAAAATGCTTCTGACAAACAAAAAGAAAATGCAAATTTGTTTAGATAATCTAGGATATTATAAGTACATTCAAAATGTATGAAGTTGCTCTTCGTAACTTATTTATATAATTAATGTTAAATCGAGTTAATTTAAACATAATTAAATTTCCTTATCAGCATAACGAACCAAATAAATCATTCCACTGAAATTCCCACGTTGACTCTCAATCTCATAACGATAATAAATAATCAAGTTCACGTCGCTTTTTGATTGTTTTTAGAAAATAATAGTGTTTAGTATAAAACGGAAATTGACGCCATTTCCTCTAATTACCCGTCCAATGTTATGACAAGTGATAAACAATTTTCTACGTCATTGTAATTGATAGGGCGTGGACGTGTATTAATTACAACTTGTTTATGCGAGATTTTGATGCATTTAATAACATTGATGAATGCAATACAACACATTAATAAGAATAAAATCGCAGGGATAAAAGATCACCGGTCGATAGCCAATGGAAAAACAAGAAGAGAAGAAACATAGTAATTATTGAATTGACGAGGCTGATACATAATGGAATTCCATAGTAATTGTCCTAATATAAGATGTAACAAGTAAATCGTAACCACTTTTCTTATTTACTTTTTGGACATCGTATGGATGCTCTAAGCGTTTGCTACACCATCACCAGCAATGAGTGAGACATTAGGGCATGCGCATTAAAGTACGCCATAAAAATAAATGCATTACTAAAACAATTTGACTTATTTTTATGGGCGCATTTAGCGAGACAGTGGACGTAATGAGTGCGCGCGCTGTATCTATTAAGTCGACTTAATGAATATAATAATATACAACTTAATTGCGCACTGGTGTTATGTGTAAAATTGCGGCGGCCGCATCGAGACGCATATAAATAAAACTAGTTATTAAAATGACAATTTGAAAGGCCTCTTCTCTGTGAGATAATCGATTTTGTTTCCTGTTTTCGTTCGATAAAGCGTGAGAATGTGCGATGAGAAACGTTTTGCCAGATCGCCGCACTAATTCTTCACGATTCCAGCAATAAAACAACAGTGATTAATGAATATGATATGAGCGTTTAAGAGACGATTGCGTAGGATTATTATCCACATGAATTATTTTAAATAATTTAATTTAATCCGCGATGAAAGGAAGGAAAGACTTTTTTGGTTTTCTTCATGGTGAAGAATATAATTTGTCTAAGTAGTACAATTTAAATTAACAAAAAATTGATGAAGGCTGAACCTTGATCTCAGTTAGTACAATTAATACAGTTAAGCTCAATTTTGGTTGAATATGTTAATCAAAATTGGATTGATGAGGATGTTACTTGTCGAAACTCCATAGTAACACTTAAATAAATAATAATATTGTTGCAGTGCAATATTAAAAACCTTCAGAAATCCTATACAGTGCCAGTATTTCTTTAAGTGTTAATCAAAATTGAGCAAGATAACTTCAATTGTACTAAATGAGACTAACGTTCTTTCTTAATCAATTTTTACTTTCCCTATACACGTAGTATATAGGGGGAGTATTGTTTTCGTGTTTTTTTTGAAAATTTTTTTTTCCGGAAATATCCGTTTTGGGTTACCCTGAACCCAAAACACTAATTTCTGAAAAAAAAAAATTTGTGTCTGTGTGTCTGTCTGTCGGTGGGCGCTGTATCTCAAAAACGAATTATCTCTTTGAGATGAAACTTCAAACTTAAGGTTTTACCGTTAAAAACTGGAACTGAAAAGCTTTTTAAACATTCATGGACCGGAAGTGGATGTTTACTAGAGGCATTTCTTTGTTTTTTTGTTTTATTTTTCTAAATATGAAACATTTTTAAAAATGGTTCAAACAAAACTTAAAGGTAATAAAAAACAGAACAAGTTTTATTTGAACATATTTTTCATAAAATTCTTAACTTTTGAGAAAAAAAATTAAAATTGAAAATTTTGACATTTATTGCCAATTGCTAATAAACTGTCAGAGTTACATGAATCTTGCATTGCAAATAATTATAGAGAATTCAATGGCGAACAAATCATTAAGAATAACTTTTTTGCGTAAACCTTATAGTTTTCGAGTAAAATTTAGGGAAAGTACTATGATGGCCACATCACCATTTTTACTTTCCCTATATAGAATATACAGGGTGTCCCGTTAATGCGGGGAAATGGCTAGACCATAGATTCCTGGGGTCAAAATATGATGATTTAACGCAACTTATCTATATCCAAAAATTTACGGTTAAGCCGGAATTTGGCTTCAAAGTTTCAAAAAATTGTATTTCTTTTGTTTATAACAATTGAACGCTTTATTTGATTTGAATGAAATTTATTATTAATAAGTACCATAATATTATACATCATTTCAGTTATTGTGAACATTAGTGATTGACAGGAAGTATAAAAAACAATAGTACCACCACTTAAAAACTAAAATATTTTTTTATTGGTGCATCCAATAAAATCCAAAAAAAAATATTTGAAAAGGGCATTAGATTTAAAAACATTTTTGACTCCTACTAGTTTTTGATATCTTGTACGGTTTTTGTACAAAAAAATAAAATATGAATATAGTATACCCATTATGCACTAATTAATAAGTAAATAAACTTACTCAATTGAATAAAAAATTAAATCATATCAATTAATAAAATAAATCAAAACAACATCTAACACTTTTCAAACAATTTTCTTTGCAAAATCCTAATACAAACAAGATAGCTGTTTGTTCCAAAAAATGGTGATGTGGCCATCATAGTACTTTCCCTATATTTTACTCGAAAACTATGAGGTCTACGTAAAAAGGTTATTCTTTATAATTTGTTCATTTTTTAATTCTCTACAATTATTTGTTATATAAATTTTATGTAACTCCTATAGTTTATTAGCAATTGACAATAAATATCAAAATTTTCCAATTTTAATTTTCTTTCTCAAAAGTTAAGAATTTTATGAAAAATATGTTCGAATAAAACTTGTTCAGTTTTTTATTCCATTTAACTTTTGTTTGAACTGTTTTTTAAAATTTTTCATATTTAGAAAAATATTACCAAAAAACAAAAAAAAGCCTCGAGTAAACACCCACTTCCGGTTTATGAATGTTTACCAAAAGCTTTTCAGTTCCAGTTTTTAACGATAAAACCTTAAGTTTAAAGTTTCATCTCAATCGGATCATTCGTTTTTGAGATACAGCGCCCACCGACAGACAGACAGACACACACACACACACACACACACACAGACACAGATTTTTTTTTCCAGAAATTAGTTTTTTGGGTTCAGGGGACCCCAAAACGGATATTTCCGCAAAAAAAATTTTTCAAAAAAAAATCACGAAAACAATACTCCCCCTATATACTACGTGTATAGGGAAAGTAATATGAATATTTATGAACTATAAAAAAGTTAAAAATTAATTGTTAAAAGACACTAAATAATTATTATTATACATAATTTACATTTTTTAAACAAAGACGGCCACGAAAAACATTTATTTTCGATTCGATGAAAAACTAGATTTTGTTTTTACTAGATAAAAAATATATATTTTATTTTTTTGTGAGAAAACCGTAAAAGATATCAAATATTATTAAGAGATGAAAAAGTTTTTAAATTAAACAGTCTTTCAAGCAGTATTTTTTTAGTTTTTATTAGATCCACCAATAAAAAAATATTTTAGTTTTTAAGTGCTGGTACTACTGTTTCTTATACTTCTTGTTAACCAATAAAAATCTAAATAACTGAAATGGTGTATTATATTATGGTAGTTATTAAAAATAAATTTCATTCAAATCAAATAAAGCGTTCAATTGTTATAAACAAAAGAAATTTAAAAAAATTAAACTTTGAAGCCAAATTCCGGCTTAACCGTAAATTTTTGGATATAGATAAGTTGCGTTAAATCGTCATATTTTGACCTCAGGAATCTATGGTCTAGCCATTTCCCCGCATTAACGGGACACCCTGTATAGGGGAAGTATTGTTTTCGTGCATGAAAATGTCTGTGGACGCTGTATCTCAAAAACGAATGATTCTATTGAGATGAAACCCTAAACTAAAGGTTTTATCGTTAAAAACTGGAACTGAAAAGCTTTTGGTGAATATTCATAGACCGGAAGTAGATGTTTACTCCAGGCGTTTTTTTGTTTTTTGGTGATAACTTTCTAAATATGAAAAATTTTAAAAAACGATTTAAACAAAAGTTAAAGGGAATGAAAAACTGAACAAGTTTTATTAAAACATATTTTTCATAAAATTCTTAACTTTTAAGAAAGAAAAATAAAAATTGAAAATTTTGACATTTTTTGCCAATTACTAATAAACTATTACAGTTAAATGAAATTTATATTACAAATAATAATAGAGAATTTAAAAGTGAACAAATTATTAAGAATAGCCGTTTTGCGCAAACCTCATACTTTTCGAGAGAAATGTAAGGAAATTACAATGTTGTCCACATCACCATTCTTTTATGTTTGTTTACATTTAACAACTTCTAACTGAAAACCTTGATTATGTTTTACTGACTGGAGGGTGGGATAGAGACTGCCCACCCACCCTACATATAAATGATAACTTTAATTGCTAATCGTTGATGATTTTGCCGCTAAAAACAGTCAAACCCTTTATGCAATAAAAAATGAAACGAAGTCAAAATTTAAGTTTAAATATAAATGGCTTTCTATAGCTAATCTTATTTAATTTAGATTTAAAGTTTGCCCACCTATCATGCATACAAATTTTATTAATTTACTCACTCAAAAATTTTACTTTTGAATTTATTTTTGATTCAAAAAATTTTGTAATTAATTTTACTCCAAACCGCGAGACAATCAGTAATTGAAATTTATATGTATTTGTAGGGTGGGCGGGTGGCCTCTATCCTACCCTCCAATCAGTAAAACATCATCATTATTAGTGAAAAATTTGTATGAATAAATCTCTAAAAAATGCAATTTATATTTATTTATATTTTACATCTTTTAATTAAAACCCTCACTTATGTTTTACTCATTGAAGGGTAGAATAGAGGTCACCCTCCCACCCTACATATATACGATAACTTTAAATACAATTATTGATGATTTTGCTGTCTACAAAACAAAAAAAGCCTTGTAAAAAATAAAAAATAAAGCAGAATCAAAATTTAAGTTTAAATATAAATGACTAATCTCATTTAAGCTTGATTTAAATCCTTTCCACGTATCATATATATATATAATTTTTATTAATTTACACACTCAAAAATTTTACTTTGTCAATTTTCTTTTTCTATAATATTTTCTTTGAGTTTTCGATGAAAATAATAACATTAATTTCTTTGAATATAGTTTTTAGCAATGTCTTTTATAACTTGTGATACATTTTTAGAAAAAATTACTTACAATTTTTCGAGAAATTTCTACCATTTCTTAAGATTTATTTTACATTAATTTTTATGTCAGATTTAAATTATTTTAATACATTTTGCTTTATATTATCCAAATCTCAGGAATGTATTTCTCAGATTGCAAGACTTTCTCTCCAGAGTTTCTCAAATACTTAGTTAGGATTTCTAGAATTTTCCAGAAATTTATATTTCTAATTTTTAGAACTTTCTTCTATTTTTTATTTATCACTATTTCTTCAATTTTTCTAGATTCAGGATTTTTTAATAATTTCTAAATTTTTCAACAATTTAGTCTTTAATTTAATGAGAATCCATTAAGTTTTTTACAATTTTTTTTTAGATTTCTAGAACTGTATTTAAGTGTTCTAAAATGTTTCTGTTATTTGTCCTTAATTTCTCAAGAATTTTATATATTTCTTGATTTATGTCATCTGCATTTTTCAAGAATGCATTTTAGAATTTTGCAAATTAATATTTTTTTTCATTTTATAAGAATCCTCTACTTTCAGAACTTGTTATGTTATTGATATTTTAAATAATTTTTGCTTTTATGTTTTTTGTTTCTAAATTTTACTTTTATTTTTAGAATTTTTTTAGACTTTCCAAATATTCAACAATCCTACACTAATATTGCTTATAGATCTCTAGAGCTTCTCATCAAGTTTCTTATTATTTTTTAATTTTTTTTATTAACTTATAAGAATCTTTATTTTAAATTGCAAGAATTTTGTTAAATTGTTCTAATTTGTTTTATCAATTTTTCTGTAATATAAGAAATAAATTCCTAGAATATATCCTTAACTTTTCTTTGAGATTTATAGAATATTGGAGAAAATTTTCTTTCAATTATAACAGAAAAATGTTGATAAGATAATTTTAAAAATATTATCTGATTTTGAAATATGACACTTGTTTGGTTTCATTGACCGAAACACGTGTCAGGAAACTGAATATACCAATATGAAACCAAACAAGTGTCTTATTTCAAAATAGATACTATTTTATTTTCGTTTCATCAAGGGTGCAGTGAGCAAAGTATTAACCGAATTTTAAAAGTAGTGAATTTTTAAAATGATCTTATCAACATTTTTCGGTATCTTTTTTAATACCTTTTTATAAGAGATTTTTAATTTTTTCCTACATTTATTTTATTATTATTTATTTATTTATTTTGTAAGAATGTTTTCTTATTTTATGAGAACTTTAAGAACAAAATTGACACATCATTCTCGTCAGTGTTGCTTTTATTCTATTCCAATTTGCAATTTTTACATCTTACTTCTCATATCTAAGCCCATGGCATGTTTTTTCCGTGTATAATTATTTTGATGGTTTTGATTTCAGTGGATTGTTTTTATTTGTAGAATACGAGTATTTCTTTCCTAGAAATTTGAAAGAATTACTCGTATTCTACAAATAAAAACAATCCACTGAAATCAATATTTCGTATATTTTTCATTTTTAAATTCTGTTTAAATCTACATCATTTTTAAGAAATATCTCTTCTAAATTGTAAGAGATTTTTCGTTTTCCTTTTAAAATCCCAAAATATTGTGGAATTTTTGTTTTTAATTTTTTTTAGAGGTTCAACAACCTTCCATGATTGTTTTAAGGATTTCTAGAATTTTCAAGCAATTTTTCTTTCCTTGCTAGATGATTTATCACCATTTTCTGAATTATCTTATGGGAATTTTGTAAAAATTTAAAAAATACAATAAATTTCCAAACATGTTTATTAGTAATACTTTAAGTCTAGAAATTAAATTGAATTTTCATTTTCTGAATATTCTCAAAGACCTCTTTTAAATTATAAGATATTTCTTTCATTAATACTCACTAAACAACTTTTTCTTCTGGATTTTTCGAAAACTATATTTCTATTTTACGAAAAATTATTACCATTTCCGAATTATTATTATTATTATTTTTTGGTAATTTTATTTTTAAGGATTCTTGAACCTTTTTTCATAACTTTTTGATATTTTTCTTCCATAAAATTCTAATATTTCTATTGAATTCTAAATGAATTTTTAATTTTAAATTCTAAGAGTTCTTAGGGTTTCTCTTTCTGGTTTGTAAAATGTATCAGAGAAGTTTTTTTCGAAATTTCTAGGATTTTTCACATACTTTTCTCAGAAATTGTAGCATTTTATTATCAGATTTTTTTGTAATGTATTTTCTCAATTATGTTATCCTTTCCAGATTATTTATTTATTGTTTTCTTTGTTTCTCTTCTTAAATAAAATCTCAAATACATACTACATACTATGAAAACTATTACTTAAATTTTATGGTTGTTAGAATATTATAGCCCTTTTTTACAGATTTTTTCTAATAATTGTTCATAAGTATTTCTGTACTTTTTTTTCCGAGAATTCATCAATATTTTATCAATTAACTTTTCGGATGTATTTTTATATACACAACATCTTTATTACAGACACTTACATTTGTTTAACAATAATACATCAATACATCAAGGTTAGTATGTACCTGTCAGGCTATCGATCTTAGGTCTTTCTGCCCGATTTATTTTCATTTTCGTAGTTTTACAAAAAAAAATTAATTCTAGTATCTCTAGCAATTTTTTCTTCAAAATTTTAAGAATTTTGCTCCTAAATTACAAAAAATTCTAATTTTTTTTATTTGGAATACTTTTAATTAAAATTTCCAAAATGTTTTTTTAGAAATGTTTAGCTTTTAGCTTTACATTTTCTGAATATTCCCGAACACCTCTTCTAAATTGTAAGGTTTTCTTTTCAGTAATGATACTTTTCAAATAACTTTTCTTCTGGACTTTTTAAATTTTGTAATTAAAGTTATTGCAAATCGCGAGGCGATCAGTATATAAAGTTAATATGCATATGTAGGGTGGGTGGGTGGCCTCTAACCTACCATCCAATCAGTAAAACATAAGCAAGGGTTTTAATTGAAAGTTGTAAAACGTAAATAAATATAACATTAATTTAATAGATCTATTCAAATAAATTTTGAAAAACTGAACAAATTTGATTATAGCATGTTTTTCATAAAGTTAATAAAAAAATTTACATTTTTTCCCTATGGCTAATAAACTATATGAGTTAAATAAAAATCATATAACAAGTAATTGTAAAATATAGGGAAAGTACTATGATGGCCACATCACCATTTTTACTTTCCCTATATAGTATATATAGGGGGAGTATTGTTTTCGTGATTTTTTTTTGAAAAATTTTTTTTGCGGAAATATCCGTTTTGGTGTCCCCTGAACCCAAAACACTAATTTCTGGAAAAAAATGTTTGTGTCTGTCGGTGGGCGCTGTATCTCAAAAACGAATAATCTGTTTGATATGAAACTTCAAACTTAAGGTTTTATCGTTAAAAACTGGTAAACATTCATAAACCGGAAGTGGGTGTTTACTCGAGCCATTTTTTTGTTTTTTATCGATAATTTTTTTAATACGAAAAAATTTACAAAACTTTACTAACAAAAGTTAAATAGAATGAAAATCTGAACATACTTTACATACAATTTTTAACTTTTGATTTAAAAATTGAAAATTTTTTTGATATTTTTCTAAATATAAAAAAAAATTAAAAACGGTTCAAACAAAAGTTAAAGGGAATTATAAACTGAACAAGTTTTATTTGAACATTTTTTTCATAAAATTCTTAACTTTCAAGAAAAATAATAAAAACCGAAAATTTTGATATTTTTTGCTAATTGTTAATAAACTATTGAAGTTACATGAAACTTCTATAACAAATAATTATAGAGAATTTAAAACTAACAAATTATTAAGAATAACTTTTTTGCGTAAATCTCATAGTTTTCGAGTAAAATATATGGAAATTACTGTGATGGCATCACAATTTGAATAGAATTGTGCATGAAAATGAGGTTTTTTGTCAATATTTTTCTAAATATGAAAAATATTACAAAACTTTTCAAACAATAGTTAGAGAGAATGAGAAAATAAATGACTTTTATTAAAACATTTTTTTCATAAAATTCTTAACTTTCGAAAAAAACAAAATTGAAAATTTTGACGTTTTTTGTCAATTGCTAATAAACTATAAGAGTTACATGAAACTTGTATTACCAATAAATGTAAAGAATTCAAAACTGAACAAATTATTAAGAATAGCCTTTTTGCGTAAACCTCATAGTTTTCGAGAAAAATATAGGGAAAGTACTATGATGGCCACATCACCATTTTATAGTGTTGTTTTCGTGCATAAAAATGAGTTTTTTTGTCGATATTTTTCTAAATATGAAAAATATTACAAAACTTTTCAAACAATTGTTAGAGAGAGTGGGATAATAAACGACTTTTATTAAAACATTTTTTTCATAAATCCTTAACTTTCGAGAAAAACAAATTTGAAAATGTTGACATTTTTTGTCAATTGCAAATAAACTATTAGAGTTACATGAAACTTGTATCACAGATAATTGTAAAGAAATCAAAACTGAACGAATTATTAAGAATAGCCTTTTTGCGTAAACCGCATAGTTTTCGAGAAAAATATAGGGAAATTATTATGATGGCCACATCACCATTTTGTAACAATAGTTTCATTCTAAAAATTGTTTTTTAATCAATTATCACCAGATAATATTTTAAATGGGAAGTATAAATCTAAATATTAATATTTTCAATATTTTATATACAAGTTATAATCATTATAAGATAATTTTAATTTGAATGAAACAAATTAATTTTTTCTGGACATGTTCAATTTGTTTAATGTTTATAATAAGGTGACCGTATAATAAAAGCATATTGCACGTTGAATTGAACAAGGCTTTAATATAAAATTGTTAATGAATCGTAATTATTTCTATGATGTCTCAATATAAAACCTTTTAATTTGAGAGCTTTTTTACAAATAAAATCTGTATCTTCTCTATAATAGTTTCAAAATAACACTTTAGATCTTGAAAATAATTAACTCTTTTCACATATATGATGGTGATACTTAAATTTAAGTAAGCAAGAACGTCTAATAAAAGTAATAACTTTTCCGTTCCCGCAAGTTCATTGTAATTCTCGTAAATTATTTAAATCAAATTGCAGCTATAGCTCTATGACACGATTTTATGATTCTAATCCTCTAGTATAAAGTAATCATAAATATCACTGACAAAAAGTAGAAATAAATTGGTCCAACATATGATCTTTGTGGAAAATCTGGCAAAAGTTTCATATTAAAAGATATATTGTTATTAATATCGACTATTTCTTAACAACTAGTGGGGTAACTATCAAAAAATCAAAAATAGTAAAAATCCTAATATGAGAGCACATTTTAGTGAGTGAGGCATGCTGATATTGTCATAAAATATAAGTAGAATTTTAATAGTATTGAATTTGCTGTAAAAGAACCAACAAATAATTATTTTAAAAAAACTATTAATTATATACCATAAGTAATAACTAAATTATGTTTTGAACTTTTTAACAGTGAATTGTTTTGCAAGTTTTATATACTTGTATTACATTCAATTATGGATACATTATATAACAAAACAATCATATAGTGATGGATTTCAAAATTTGTCTATTGCTTTTCGATACTTGTTTCATCACACAGTGACATCATCAGGTAGATACTTATATATTAAACTAACAAAGGGGATACAATTATATATTGGGTTGAGTCTAAAATAATTTCGGTTCCAGTCAATAAATGCCTTCACTATTTTTAACCAAATATCTTTAGTCCAATCATCTAACCTAAATACAAGTGTGTCTCTTCCTCAATTGTCATTAAAAAAAGTAAGTGAATCGATTCAGTAGTCCTCATAAAGCAGTGGTCGAAAGATGAAAAAGTAAACCGAGGAATATCGCTATGTTTCATTGTTTTACTTCAGAAATGGCAACGCAACGCAACGCAACGAATTATCTTTTAGAGATGAAACTTTAAACTTAAGATTGAATCGTTCAAAACTGGAACTGAAAAGCTTTACGTGAACATTCTTAAAGTGCTTAATATTCGAGAAAAAATATAAAAATGAAAATTTTAACATTGTTTGCCAATTGCTAATAAACTGTTAGAGTTACAAGAAATGTATATAACAAATAATTGCAGAGAATTTAAAAGTGACAAACTATTAAGAATAGCAGTTTTACATAAACCAATTAGTTTTCGAAAAAATATAGGGAAAGTATTATGATAGCCACATCACCATTTTTTTTGTTATTGGTTTACAAACCCAAGACAAATTGCTAATAATTGTTACAAGAAAGTGTAATGTAATGATTGAATCAATTAATGTACAACTTTAAAAAGAAGCTCATTTAACTCCAATTTCTGTGTATTCATAAATAGATCCTTTTGCTTTTTTGCATCAAATCTTTAGCCTTGTTTAAACGAATGCCTTGCAAAAAATGATTCTAAAATCTTCTAAGCAAAGCAAAGAAATTGATAAATAGTTTTTTGAGTCTAATGAAATGATTGAAGCTAAAGGATTTTTAATTTGACATAATGGGAATATTTATAATTTCCAAAGCTTGTTATTTTTTTGTAATCAAAAATTGTTAAGATCTCGAATTGATTCTAAAATCTTCCAAGAAAAGCAGAGAAATTGATAAAGAATTCCTTGAGTCAAATGAATTGATTCAAGCTCAAGAAAAGCAAAGAAATTGATAAAAAAATTCCTTGAGTCTAATGAATTAATTCAAGCTAAAAGAATTTTTTGATATAATAGTAACATTTATAATTTCCAAACATAGTTTTTTTTGATGATCAAACATTGTTATGATCTCGTATAAACCAGTTGACGATCAATAAAGTGCCCGCACGTCTTCATCCATTCTTTTTTTTTCTCTCCAGAGTGTGTCATTTAATTGCATTCGAAGCAATAATATAATGTGGCACATTAAATCCGAAAACGGCCTCCGACTCGAGGTGCCGGATCCCGATGATTTGATGCCGTGCGTATCATTTACGACATCGGGAGGAATTCTTATATCATAGTCGGACGGCCGTAAAAGCGACTTGTATTAATGAGACATTAAAAACTTTCTAAGATTGTTATCTGCGCCGTGTGTAACAGCAAGTGGACCGAGCGCGGTGTGCGTTGGCCGATTGTTTGATTTTGTTTGTTTGTTTTCCGGACTTGTTTACTATTTACTTGTGCGTCTGTGTAGGGTTACCAACCGCTTATAAAAAGCGATTACTATTAATAATCGAATAATCTTATGAGTCTACAATCTGTAACTATAACTGAAAACAAAAACAACAGCTCTCAATATGCTCAAATGATTGTATCAAAGTCGATAGATATTTACGAAATTATTGGTCCAATTGATGAAACCTGAGGTACACCATTTTCTACAGTTAAAAAGCCAAGTTTTTGCTTGGTGAAGAAGTACAACAAATTAAAAGCTCTTACATTGTGTTTAAGCTAATTATCTCTCTTACAACAGTTTCAACATATACAAATTTGTTCAATTTGATGAAACCTGTGGTAAACCAATTTCTAGAGTTCAAATAGGCTACGCTTTTATGCGGTGAAGAAGTACATTAAAAGTTTTTTGCTTGGTACTCAGACTAATTATCTAACTTTTTTAGTAGAGGAAGCAAGTTTTCAAATACATTTCTTTAAAATTTTAAATAAAGTATATTTACTGGCACTATGATAGTTAGGATTTTCTTAGTAGTGAGTATTTTGACAGCTCTGTTTATTTGATGAGAAAGAGGCCTGTTGACTTCTTCGCCAAGTTTTACAGTAAGTTTAATTTCCTACTTTTTAAAAATTTTATAAACACAATAAAAATGTTTCCCTAATAAAATGTATACTTAAACAATTGCTGTTGGAAATCAGTTGACAGTACTCAAACATTTAAGATATTAAAGTAAAATTGCAGCCTAGGGTCCAAAATGTCGTAAAAATCTTTACTAATAAAACTAATTTTAAATTGAATGTATTCATAAATAAATAAACCTTTATATCAAATTTATATGAAAATAGTTGAAAAATTGCTACTGAAAACAAAACAACATTAAAACTAGCAACAAAATTGCACCACTTAAAATTTAGGAAACTTAAAAAAACTTAAAATTTAGGAACTTTAAAAAAAAACTTAAAAAATAAGATATTCAATTTTAATCCAGAGTTTGTAAAAGGTAAAAGGTTGTGAAAAGTCCCTCCTTTTAGGAAATATAATAAGAATTAGTGCTATTTAAAATGTATACCAAAACAACTGAAGTCCTGCTTTCTGAAAAAAAAGACAGCTGTCAAAACTTAAAAGAAAAGTTTCAGTCGAGATTTCAAAACTAATATTAAAAATCCTACAAAAGAGTTTTAAATTAAACCCATTAAGAATGAGTTTTTTTTTTAAATTTACACTAGAACAATTGATTTACTACTGCTGGAAACCAAAGATATCGCTTAAAACTCTAAATTTAGGAAAATCAAATTACATTCAAAGGCTAAAAAATTGTAAAATGATTTCTATAAAAGAAATGAGTTTTAAATTTAAGAATAAATGCATTTTTAAATTAAAATCTAAAGAAAAATAAAACATTATTACTTGAAACAAAATTGTAGCACTCAAAACCTTAAATTAAGAAAATTAAAGAAATTTTTCAGACGATAAATAAAACTGTACTTTGTTAATATCACAAAGTTATGGCTTCAAGCATCCAACATAAGAAAATTAAAACCGCACTAGAGTGTTTGAAATATTGTCAAAAAAATCCTACTGTAAAAATCAGTTTAAAATTTAAGAAATCTATTAAGAATTAAGGCCATTTAAAATTTATACTAGAAAAATTGAACTGCTGAAAACAAAATTACATCACACAAAATTGAAAATTAGAAACATAAAATTACATTCAAAGGTTGTAAAATGATTTCTACATAAGAAATTATTTTCAAATTAATGAAATATATTAAATATGCAGATGTTTTCAAATTAATATAGTACTAATTAAAACATTATGACTAGAAACAGATTGACAGCACGCACAACCTTAAATTAAGAAAAATAAATTCAACTGGAGAGTTTGAAATATTGTAAAAATCCCTACTGTAAAAATTAGTTTCAATTTTAAGAAATCTATTAAGGTTTAAAGGATTTTAAAATTATTACTAAAATAATTCAACTACTGCTGCTGAAAACAAAATTTCAGCACTCAAAATTAAAATTGCATTCAAGGGTTTTAAATATTGTAAAACAATCCCTACCGAAAAAATTTGTTTCAAATTTAAGGAATTTATTAAAAATTATTGCCTTTTAAAATGTATACTAAAATAACTGATCTACTAAAAAATTTTAAATAGATTTCTATATAAGAAATTATTTCCAAATTAATGAAATCCATTAAAAAAGCAGATATTTTCAAAATTAATATAGTAATAATTAAAACATTAAGACTAGCAACAAAATGCCAGCAATCAAAACCTAATTTAATTGAAGTGGAATCTTTAAAATGTTGTAAAAAATCTCTAATGAAAATATTTGTTATAAATTGAAGAAATGTTTTAAAAGTAATGCATTTTAAAATGTAAACTAAAATAATTGAAGTATTGCTACTGAAAATAAAATACACCGCTCAAAATTCAAAATCAGGAAAATTAGAATATTGTATAAAATCTCTACTGAAGAAATTAGTTTTACATTTAAAAATTCTAATAGGAATTAATGCTTTTAACAATTTACACTAAAACAATTGAACTGCTGTTACAGAAAACAAAATTACATCACATAAAGTTAAAAATTAAGAAAATAAAATAACATTAAAAAGTTTAACAAATTGTGAAATGATTTCTACAACAGAAATTGGTTTTAATTTAAAAAAATCTATTAAGAATGAATGTATTTTTTAATAAAGAAATTAGTTTCAAATTGAGTAAATCAATTAAGATTTAACGTTTTTAAAATGTATACTAAAACAATTGAATTACTTCTGCTGGAAACAAAATGACACCATGCAAAACATAAAATTAAGAAAATTAAATTGCATATAAGAGTTTTGGAATAGTGTAATAAAATCCCTACTGAAGAAACGAGTTTCAAATTTAAAAATTCTATTTAAATGGATTTTTATATAACTAATAAGTTATTTGTATATCTAGGATGGGTGGATGTCCTCGAACACACCCACTAATCCATAAATAAATCCTCAAACCTTTTAGTGAATGATTGTTTTTATTTAACACATTATGTATGTACTTTTTTTCTATATGAACTCTTATTTTTATTATTGTGAATGGAGAGTGAATTAGCACTAAATCTTTTCTATCACCATCACTTCAAAGTGTATTCTTCACCTCAAAAAGCCACAGTGCGTCAAAACAATTGTTTTCAGTTAAATAAAAATTTGAAAACCAACCACTATTACCAATTAGATACTATCACTTTTTTATAATAAAAATGTTAAGTTGTGTAAGTGATAATATTATAGGGTCTTTCATTAAGTCCTTCTTATCTTTGACTTTAAATAAAACAAAGTGACAAATGATAGCTTCGAAATATTTTATTTGTTTGCTATTATGTATGGGATATAAAATCATGCAAATATCCGTCGCGTCTTCGATGGGTGGCCAATTTTCATAACCAAAGTGGTTAATCATCGACCTATAGCACTCACCATTAGGGGTTATGGCCTGGCCAATGAAATATATACTGCTAACGCTACCAGCCCATAATCCACACCAACAGTGACTTTTTAGGAATGCATTGGTCGTTCTTGGATAAGAATAGGGTACAGCTATAATTCGCCAAATTGTGGTTTGCAAGAGGCTGAGTTCTTGTGAGCGACGTAAAATCTACTGCATACTCTCACGTACAGTGATATTGTATTTCTTCGTTGTACGAATCTTGATTGATTGATGGTACAACAAAACTAACATTCACGAGGCCCTTACTATTATTCCACTTAATTCTGGTCTCTCTGATCATGTTGGGATTCACATTCAATTAAAATTGCAACGGAAGGTAAACAGTGAGGCTAAAGTAAAAACAATTAGGCCTATAACAGATAGCGGTAAACGTTCACTATTCAATTTTCTTAGGGAGTCTAACTTTGACTTTATTTCACATAAAGGAGAAAATGCAGGCACTAAGTTCTACACTTTTGTCAATATAATAAATCAATTCTCCCATACCTGTTTTCCTGAAAAAAACATCCAAATTAGAAACACAAATAATGTCCATTGGTTTAATGACTCCCTAAGACAAATGAGAGAAACGCTTGGCCTTATGAGAGAAGCTAGTATTATTTCTCCCACACTTAGACATTGTTATATCAACTATAAGCACAAATATAATTTAGCTTTAAGAGAGGCCAGAATAAATGCAAATGCCGATTACATAGAGCGCTCTAAAAATAGTCCAAGGGCTTTGTGGTCGTTAATTAAGACCCCTAGTAAGAAATGTGTATGTGACAATAACTGTGATATTTCTTCAAATGATTTTAATTTATGTTTTAGCACCATTGCGGAAAATTTTGATTACTCAATTACCTAAGTATAACTCAGATCCGATAGAGTTAATGTGTTCGAATCCATTACAAATCGACACATATTTTAAATTTTCAGAAATCAGTCAGGCTGAGGTAAGGAATACAGTTAGTAGCATTAAACACACGTTTGCTCGCGACGTTTATGGTATGACCCTCAGTATTATCAAAGGCATTCTTGACATTATTATTCTGCCGCTTACACAATTAATTAAGGAATGCATAAGAACATCTACCTTCCCTGACTGTTTAAAAATAGCCAATGCCATTCCCCTTTTTAAAAAAGGAGACGAAAATGACATCAATAACTATAGGCCGATTGCCCTCCTACCAATATTTTCTAAAATATTGGAAAATATATTGTTAAAACAAATGAATTTGTTAAAAGCCACCATATTTTAAACAACAACCAGTTTGGCTTTCGGAGAGGAGCCTCGACAGAAGATGCAGTTCTTGCTTTAGAAGGTTTTAATTCTAAACTATATACACATCCTTTCTTGATCTCAGTAAGGCCTTCGACTGCGTCTCTCATGAGGTTCTTCTGCGAAAGTTATACTTCTATAATTTTAGTCCAACTAGTTGCCGCTTAATAAGTTCCTATCTGTTAAATAGAAGGTAACAAGTTATTTTTAATAATAATGTGTCAGAGGAGGTAGTTATTAGTTACGGTGTGCCCCAGGGGTCAATCCTTGGGCCTTTTTTGTTCTTAATATATGTTAACGATCTACCAAATCATATGGTTGACTCAAAACTGGTCATGTAAGCAGATGACACTACCTGTCTAAACCAATCGTGCGATTTGAATTCTGCCCTGCAGATAGTAACATGATCAAGTGCTAAAATGGTTCAGTGTTAACAAACTAACTTCGAATACAGATAAAACCTTAAAACAAATTTTTACACTGAGAGCTACTAACTTTATTGATGCCTCTACAAAATTTCTGGGAATACACTTGGATTCACGATTAGATTGGCATATTCATGGTACCAACGTATTACCGAAACTCTGCTCCATTACTTTCTTGTTAAGGAATCTCAGGAATTCCTTACCTCAATCTGCACTGAATACAATGTATTACGCTTTGTTTCACTCGCATATTTCCTATGGAATCTTTTCATGGGGACACTCGGCGATCGTAATTCGTTTATTTGACATACAAAGGCGTGCAGTTCGTGTAATCAATAATCTTAAATATCGGGAGGACTGCAAACATGCATTTATACAGTCCAAGATTCTAACTTTGCCATGCATCTACCTACTAGAATGCATTAAATTCGTACGTAGACACATTCATAATTATATTACTCATGAACAAGTTCATGAACATCATATTCGTCATAGAGAATTAATTTATCAAGACCGGCATCGAATCACAAGATGCAGAAATGCCTTCAACTTTTATAGACCTAAACTATACAATAGCCTTCCTCTTGATATCAAAACACTGCCAGAGTCACGTTTCAATGCGAAGATTAAATCCTACCTCAGATCAAAGGCCTTCTACAGTGTTGATGAGTGTTTGTCCAACAAATTCTCAGATTTTAGTCTGTAGTATGTCCAATAATTTTTTTTAAATATATTTAACTTATATAAAGTCTCTATACTATATGCCTTTTTTATAATATATTTTAAACTATATATATTTTAATGTGTAGTTTGTCAAATATATTTGTTGTATTGTAACTTATTTTTAACTTGTTTAAGGTCCTTATATAATGAGTCTTTTCTACCATATATTTTAATCTGTGTATATTTTAAATTGCCTAATGTTTTTGTCAATCATAGTTTTTTTATTTATCGTGTTTTTATTTATATTGTATATTTTAATATGTATTCACTATTAATATTTTTTTTATTGACGAGTGTAAAGATATGTATATCTCTGGCACAATAAATTGAATTGAATTGAATTGAATTGAAATTTCATATTCAAGGTTACAGCGTGTATATCAATTGGTCCACTGGTGTTTCTACAACTCGAGCACTTTTTTCTGATCGGACTCGGTTGTTTTGGTGTAGTGCGGTAGTTCTAGTAGAGAGGATGAAGCCTTCTATTGCTAATTTCTACAAAGCGAAGCGTTACACTTTGAAATTTAGGCAAGGGATCTTCTAAAAAAATCTTTCAAGTCTGGATGCGTCTCAATCCGTTTCACCTTCAAATCCTCTCTCAACTTCCGGTTTCTTGGGCAGCATATCTTTTTGAATTACGTACGCTCTTCCGCAAGTTTTGTAGGCTGTTCCTCCAAAGGAGAAGAGTTATTGTTCTTTAGCATAAACACTAATTTTGCAGCACTCTATAGGCGGTACATCCCCATAAGTATTTTCGCCCTCATTGTTCTTTTTTTTAGAAAATAACGTTTTCCAGAAGGGATTTCTTCATGTGCATGGCTTTTGAGCTACGCATGTGTGTGACAGCTTCTCTTATTTTCGATAATGTATTTTCGGTTTTTATGACATTTTTTCGCACACCGCCAATGCAATTTCAAACGTCTGGAGCTACCTTCCAGCAGCTCATGGACTGTATTCGTCGCGAAGTCGGAGTAACAATTTTCGACTACTTGGATGATATTATTCTTATCTCATCGGACTTCGCAATGTTTATAAACGATCTGGTGCTGTTTTAGGAAAAGCTGCAATAACAAGCGGCCTACGACTTAATCTGCATAATACACTTCGTATGTCCACGAATCAAATACAGGCGTTCCATCACCAACATAAACACACCAATCTGGAGAAGAGTCGCACTCTACACAGTCCACAGAAACTTACGGTATTTACAAGATCTATTAAAAAGATACATAAAATACATACATTAATACACTAAATCACTTTAAAACTTGTATAGATATACAGTATAGATCTTGAAGGCGGAGTTCACGACTTCTGGTTTTTTTCCACTAGACCCATTATACTTTGCAGCTAGTGATAATATCCTTTAGACGCACTACAGCCATTGAGGTAATATTTTTGCCGCATCTGGCTTCTTTAGGTCATATTTTTGGAGACTACGTATATAATGAATATACGTATGTCACTGTGAAAAAAAATCTAAGATGGGAGACTGTAGCGCATGATTTTTTATGCTCGTTTAGACTAATTTTAAATTTATGACCAGATTTGCCGGTGTATACGCTTTTACATCGAGTACAAGATAGTCTATAAATTCCAGATTTATTCATTATGTCTATTCGCAAACTCGTATATGACACAACTGGACGTATAGTTTCATTTTCTTGATGAATGCTTGAAATGTTAAAATAAATATTTCTCTATTAGTAAAAATTTATTTTTGTTTGTTTATCAATCTACCATAAAAGTTTCCTGGCGAATGGGTTAAAGAACTTTTTTTGTTGATTACTGAGGCATCTACATCATTATACATTTTATAGTATACAAGAAACACGTTTAATAACTTGTATGTCTCTGGTCGAAACTATAGTCAACATAAAACAAAGATTAAATCTGGTTATACAAGCAAGTTATTAAGTCATAATGATGGTTGCGTCTGCTACTAGGTGGTAATTCATAATGAACACTGAATAAAACGTAGTAAGTGTTTTATTCAGTTACTAATAATTAGAAAAAACACGAAAATATTTCGAAAAATCTACAACAAATGAGTCTTATTAAGACTACAAGAAACAAACCACGTTTGAAACAACTACTTCTCTAGCTAATACTTCGACAGACATTGAATGATACAAAAGTAATTATTATCAAGTTATTAACTGTTTTTATTGTATACTATTTTTTCTGCTAGAAGTTTTCCTAGTTCCTTCTTTTGGATTCTTGTTCACTTTTCCTCGGACTTAGTCGTCAAGCAGATATAATTCTGCAGGCTGGAGATGGCGGACGAGTTCCGTGTGTATGTTTTTTTTTTATATATATCATGGTTACGTCTCTGTGTTCGCACCAGAATTTTGCTTCTTCTTTTAGCCAAGTGCTTTCCGCTGCTTTGGTGTTTCTTGTGCTGCTTGAAATGTTGTTTGTGTAGTTAGTTAAACGAACTTGGGAACGACTTTCTATTTGAGGCGTTGTTGGTTAAACCATGCGTTGAGTGCTACGTGTTGTTTTTTAATCCGTAGTTAAAGTTATATTTATCTGAAACCTAGTTAAATCTCGCTGTGTTTTATCCAGAAATATTTAATAGCAGTTATAGTATTATACGCCATGCTCTATTTTTTTGCTACTCAACGATTTGGTTGAAGATATAGTAGCGTTTTCAAAAATCATTTTATATGAAAGAATATCAAGATCTTCTCATTATTAAATGAGTAAAAACCTTCTGGTTGGTAGGAGGTTTACCTTTGGAACATTTGAAGAATTGTCTTCCCCACATTAGGTACATAAGGCGGAGATGAGGTAATTTCGTGATTATTCTTCCAAAGTAGATAGTTTATTCTTAATAATTGAGACATAATTTCCTATAAACAGTTGGCAAAATGAGATTGCTTGCATATTGTAAAAGGTTCAATGTACTGTCAAGTAGCTATAGAAGGTAAATAATTTAATAATTAACATCCATGCCCTCTTTGGATGTTAATTATTAAATTATTTGGCATTTGACTCTTCAAGCTTCTCAAGTTAGGTTGAATATTTATTTATACCCAATGTGTGCCATATTGTTATAGGCAAACCACGGGCTTGAGTTGTTTCTACCATGGCTGTCCAAGGACAACTGACCCAATATTGCAAGCCCGAAACAAATATGTATAGAATCTGAAACTAAAGATGGGACTGAACTCTATAGGTTTTACTGCATTAACGCCCAAATGGGATCTTCGCCCTTTTCGAACATGATCTAGTGATTTGACCCTAGTAACAGTGGTAAATATTGAAAATGATTTGGTTGTGGTTTACGTCATCAGAAACAGTGACAACGTAATAAGAGGTTTTGAAGATTTTTTCCAAGGAGGTAGTGAGACACTTGTAAGGAGATATTTCAGAATTCACAAACCAAATTATTAAATTAGAAAAAACACGAAAATATTTCGTAAAATCTACAACAAATGAGTCTTATTAAGACTACAAGAAACAGATCACTTTTGAAACAACTACTTCTCTAGCTAATACTTCGTCAGACATTGAATAATACAAAATTAATTTGCGTGTTACAAAATAGCAAGGCTATCAAAGCAACACTAGTTTGAACGTATTTCTTTCTGTAAAATGAACTAAAAATGATTAAATGTACGTTAAATAGTTTATGAGTGACTATACTATGGTAAATTTGGAATAAGAAATGAAGTTAAGATGATGTAATTAAAAATAAATTAGAAAAAGCAATTAAATAATTCAATACACGCCGGTGGTGGCGCATCGGTTACGGCCCCGAACTGACGTGCAGCAACGTTGATTCGGGTCAGCAGTTGGATGGGTGACCGGTACCATTCACCATTGGGATACAATTAATGGTGCTTTAGAGTGACGGGGGCGATCCTTTAAAGTAACAAGCTCATTTACACACACACAAATACACAAATGACACATGGCGGAAGGACCACGTGGTCGATAGCCTAACACTACTACTACTACTACTACTACTACTAATTCAATACTCAATTTTATAACCAGCTGCAGACACGTGTTTCGAACTTTCGCTCTGTTCAGTACAGCTTTATTATAAAATTGATTTTAAATACAAATAAAAACATTTACTAAAATAAATATAATGAAATATAATAATAAATATAATGAAATATAAATAACTTACTCAGGCATGTACGGCAACTGACACAATAATGAAATATAATCGACTGAAGGTCTTATTTATACCTGAGATGGATTACTGAATTCTACGGAAATTAATATTATACTTGTAAAATAAAATACGATCTATTGTTACATTACAGTGTAAATTTGGTATACATAACTTAATTAATTTATAAGTATTTGAAACATGAAAATTATGTTAGATTTTTACAATATTCAAATTATTTCAAAAACCTTAAGGTTTAGGTATTAAAAACCATATAAAACACACACTTATTTTGATCTAAGAATCCAAAAATTTTATTGTATTTTTATACAGGGTGTTAAAGCCATAATAGATCTCCATATATCCCCAAAGTGAAACTTTCTGAAAGACACGTATTTTGGCCATGATATTCCGTGCCGTATAGCTTGAATAACCCTGTATATATTTACCTGAAACCCAGTTAAATGGCTCTGTGTTTCATTCAGAAATAGTTCATAGTATTTATAATGTTGAAATTGAATTTTTTTTGCTACTCAACGATTTACTGGTAGCGAAGTTATAGTGGCTTTGCAAAATAGCATTTTATTTTAAAGTAGAGAGAGAATCTACTCCTCCTTTTTTGAGAAAATCCCTCCTCATTGGTAAATTTGTAAAAACCTCCTGATTGGTGCCTCTTTGGCACATCTGAAGAAGAAGCAGTGATAGAAGGTAAATTATCTATCAATCAGCATCCAAAGGGGGCATTGGCTTTCTTCAAGCAAGCTTGGATAAATAATACCTAATGCGTGCCCTATCTTTATAGACAAACCACGCGCTTGATTTGTTTCCTTATCGGCGGTTCAAGGGCAACTGACGTATAATAAATAAGTTGTCATAAGTAGAAAATAGCTAATATTGGAACCCCAGTTCGGGCTTGAGACAACCAAGTATAGAATCTGAAAGATTATAGAAAGGAAAAGATGACGCTGAACTCCACAGGTTTCCCAGTATCAAGGTCCAAATAATGCCCTGGCCCCTTTCAAGATTTGAAGTAGGGCTAATAATAATAATAAATATTTAAGATAAACCATCGGAGACTTTGACGAATTCCTTGAAAAGAAAGGTTTTAAACGTTTTCTGTGAGGTGGTTGTGAGACACTTGTAAGCAGGTTTTGAAATGGTATATTTCTTTAGAATCTTAGAAGGGTTATATAAGGCAGCAACTTTAACTCTACTGTATCTTACTCAATTGTTTAATAATTCATATCAAATGCTAAATATAATATTAAAGTTAATATTCTTGGATATTTTAATGTACCCAGCTTAAGTGTTGATAATTGTAACAACTCACGCAGTTCTAAATGTCTTTCTGTTATTAATTTCATGAATATTTTACCACTTCATTAAATCAACGGCATTAAAAACTCAAATAATAGATAACTTGATTTATTATTTTGAGCAATTTCTGTTCTGACCAATAGATCTTCACTTGTTTGGTTGTTGATGTAAAAGGACATATATTTTCGAAACACTTAATTGCTTTTTTTAAACTCAACTATTGTTTCGCCACACTGTGGCTTCTTTAGGTAAAGAAATACCATTTTTGAATTTTCAACATATAAAAGCCACATCAGCTAATATATTCAACTGTCTTCAATTCAATCACCCAATCTAAGTACCATTTGATAGATGACACTTCAATTGTCATTAGAAAGAAAAGTAAGTGAATTGATTTGGTCGAAGGATAGAAAAGCATACCGAGTAGTATGTACAATATTTTATTTCAGAAAAAGGAAGAAAATCTATGTACTGTGACAGTAAAGTTTGCTTAACAGAACTCCAGTGCCAGAATTGGTTTACCGAATTCCGTAATTCCGGTAATTTCAATGTTAAAGGTGAGCTACGTTCAGGATGGTCAGGTAAAACTAAAGGCGATAAAATATAGGCACTCATCGAAGCAGTTTTTTTTAAGCAACCGTTGAAAGACATTTGCGCAAGATGGGATATGAGAGTAAACACAATATTTAGGTTCCACATACACTCAAAGAAATTCATTTAGCAATACTCATAAACTCCAGCGACTAACTCTTGGAAAACAATGAAAATTATTCATAACTTAAACTTATTGTTAATGGAGATGATGAATAGATAGTTTATGCGAAAACAATCATGATACGAGCCAGATGAATAAGACGCAATTACTTTTGAAGCAAATATACATCAAAAGAAGGTTTGCTGGGATTTCAAAGGCGTTGTGTATTTTAAGCTACTAACACAGAACCAAACCATCAATACGGCTATGTACTGTCGCCAATTAAAGAAACTGAAAGAAGCTATCAACGTAAAGCTGTCAAAAATGGGAAATCGCAAGGTTGTTATATTCCACGACGACAACGTGAGTTTACACATAAGTTTTCTGACTCGCCAGAAGTTGTTGGAGCTTGGATAGGATTTGATGGACCACCAACTATACTTACCAGATGTTGCGTCGTCCGAGTTCTATTTATTTCGATCATTGCAGAACTCTTTGAATAGTAAACAATTCAATTTAAACAATGTTGCCAAACAGCACTTTTTGCATCATTTTTTTGCTGAGAAAGGCTAACAGTTGGTTTTAACATGGCATCATAATGTTACTACAAAGAAGGCAAAAGGTAATCGACAAAAATAGTCAATATATAACTGTATAAAATTATTTCTTTCTATAAAAAAAGCCTTTGATTAATATATGTATGAAAAAACTTAAATAACCAAGACTCAACCCAATGGTATTTTATCATTTTAATTGTAAATTTAGTCTCGATTAGAAGGATCAGCATCATCCGGCTTTGTCGAAAATTATTAAAGTTATGTCGTCATATAAACGAAAAAGCTTTTCCACCTATTATATTTGGGAAGCAATAAAATACATGATTGCAAGCTGATGTTATTTACACGATTATTAGTAGTGCCTTTGACACAACTACAATTACAGCTGAAATTACAATTGTTACAATTGACCACACTACTACAAATGCAGTAGTATTACGGAAGCTTACAGCTTTTAGGCTTACTTCTTAATTTATAAAATTTACCATCTTATCTGAAAAATTATGCTTATTATAATACTTTAAGTCGTATCTGTTTGAGATCTCTTCTGGTTTGGTTGATTGAGTTACTTGAAGATAATAATAACTTTGATAAAAACACTTATAGTCTGTCCGTTGGATATTCCGTCGTACGTCACAAACTATCGCTTCAAAAAACGACGAAAGTTTTACAGTGCGTTCTTTTTCTAACGCATTTGGTTTACTTTATCAGACTCAATGTTTTTGTGTTGTTTCTCGAAGCGATATTTTGTGACGTAGGACGGAAGATCCAACGGATGGACTATAGAACATTTCTTCAATATTTTATTTTGATTCAGATGCACATTTTCCATTGATAATGGACACTTTGTGTCCGAAATGTGCATCTGGATCAAAATAAAATATTGAAGAAAGGTTTTAAGTGTTTTAATCAAAGCTCTTCTGGTGTTCTTCAAGGGTCTAGTTAAGAAATTGTACCTCTTAAATTGATTATTAATAATCTTATACCTTTAATATCATCTCCGGGTTTGGCCTATGCTGATGACTTTTAGATTTATAATCCTACTGTTTCGTTGCACTTTTTATTTGTTGGGTTTTTATGAGGAAAAATTAAATACGATTTTACTTTTTAATGTTTTTCTTATTACTTCTAGAGAGTTAATCTCTCAATTGAATCCTATCGGACCGACGGAAGTTGTAAAATAGCTTTATAATGAGAATATAAACTTTTTAATGATTATTAAATCTATTTAGCACTAATTTCCATTCTTGTGGATAGTTTTTATCATCTACATTCATTCAGCTTAATTATGCAGCATCAACTTCAAGAGATGATTGTAAATAATGTAAATAATGATATTTCTGCATTGAATTTAAAGATTTATTATCATGTACCATTGATAAATTAATTTTAATTTAGTCCATTGTTCAAATCTACCTGAGAATAATGGCAAGCTTATTTTAGACATAGCAGAGTCATTTTTCGGAACCTAATTACCATTTACACCACTATTGTTGCCATTAAAGATTTTTAAATTATTTACATCAACCAAACAAGTCTTTTAAATCCTTTCTCTACCTAACACGTCATAATAGCTATTTTTAATTGCTTCATGCTCTTCAGTATCCTTATCAGATCATAAATTTCAGTTGGCACTAAATTAAAATATTGCAAAACTGTTTTAACATTTCAGACTATATTCAAAGGTTGATGGTAATTTATTGGCATCTAAATCGTTTTAAAAAAGTAATAAATCAAATCATTGCACCCTTGACCCCTTTTGTTTGTAAGGCTTTTGAGTTCTTCAGCCTTGATTGTTTAATAATTAATGAGACAAAACTATAATCAATTAATAAAAACAATTGAATGTAATAAAAACTAATCAGCTCAAATCGAAACATATGGAATGAAGGTTAAGGCATAATTTAATTGATCTACGGAATTTCCTTCAAAATAGTGCTACATTGATCTTCAACAAACGCAGTTGGACACCTCGATGTAGCTGATTCGAACTTTTCTTCTTCAGAATTCTATTTATTTTTTGGAGATGTTGAAAAACTTTACACTTTTCACTACTTACATAACAACACTCTTTTATCATTTTTTCACACTCCAACTAAGTTAAATTCATTTTAAAATAATTAACAATTCGAATGATACTTATTGTGCAATGATTGATTATTAAATATTGCACAATAAATACCATTCGAATTGTTTCTCTTTTCTCCTTCTTCATTTTTTGCATCATTAGCGTTAATATGCCATTAATTAAGCACCTAATCCGCACGAGGTGAAATCTAGCGATCTCTTAAATTTTGACACCTCTATTAATTTAATCGCCCGAAAAATCAAGAATGCGCGAAATAATTAATTACGAGATCGTTTACGTTTCTCAATAATGCCAAACGAATTAATTCGTCTCCACCGAAAAACATAATCATTAATTTAAAGCGCCAATTTACGAAAGCTACCATAAATTAACCTCAGATGCCGCGTTGTGTTTTTCTCTCTCTCTGTAAACGTTGTTGTTTTTTTTTTTTTGATTTGACCGCAGCACGTGAAAGTATTGCGATTATAGTGGATATTCTGATTTTAATTGGGAAAGACTTTCTGGTGTCGTCAATGCTGAATGGGAATGAGGTAATTGTATGGTGTTTATATGATAGGGTAACCAACTTTTGTTCAATACAAAATTTTTAAAAATCATTTCAATCTAACCAAAATAAATCTAATAGGAATTTAGTATTCATCTTCCTGATGAAGGCACTGTGTGGAGAAACATGTTGCAGTGTTCAAGAATAAATTTGAAACCGTCTCAACTAGGTTGTTATAGAATTTCATTATGTAAAAAAATGAAAATTTAATATAATAAAATATATATATTTTATATTTTACTAATCCTTTAAAGTAACAAGCTCATTCACACACACAAATACACAAATCACACGGCGAAACAACCATGTGGTCGATAGCCAAAAAAAACTACTACTACTACTATTTTATTAAACAATAAGAACATTTTTGCACACAAGTAAAGTCAATTTCATTACATTACATCAATTTTATTTGGTGGTATAATCCCTATTATTACCGTTAAAGTATAATTTGCGGAACGCCGATTGTACAACAATTTGAATTACATTCCCCGGCCGTACAATAATTACACATTATGCGAGTGGATTTTGTAACAATTTTTTTTAAAACTCGGGTGTAACAGTTTAAAGGCGAGTGGTTGTACACGAGCGGCCGAACAATGCTTTATTACATCCTATTATCAGGAACGTTTTCGTGCAAAACGAGCTTTTAATAATCTTCGGGGGTATCATTAAAGTTTCCGTAATAGATTTATGATGCATGGCTAGCTTAGATGAGACTTTGGCGTGCACAATATCCTCCTCGGTAAACATTATCCGTCCGAAACCGCTGAAAATATTCAATTAATACGGCCCGACCGAAATTAAATTTAATTAGCGCAAGAGGTAATCGCCAGAACTTTCGATTTAATCATCGTTTATGCAACGCCGTGATTGATAATTGCAGGAAAACGGTTCTAATTGAAATTATTAAAATCGAAAACCATTACGAATCGGCGTTTTTTTTCCGACCGCCGTAAAACGAGCACCATTAGAGAATGCATTATAGTAAATCCACTTTGTTTATTACAATTGCAACACCAATTGCATAATAAGAGAGCCCAACTCTCTTTGTGAGATAATTAATTTTAACGATGTCGTATAGTAAACGGGAAACAATTTAGCGGCGATTGCGCGTTTTGTTGTTGTTTACTGGTTTATCGGGATGGGAATGAGCTCCAGATAGATGTTAATAGGTATCGGAGCTTTGGGGGGTCAGCGGTTTTATATTGGATCTTTTAGGTAAAGCAGTGATTAAGCCATAAAGATGGACTAATGGGAAATTATATTCCCATAACTCACACGAAATATTAAACTGCCGCGTCGTGAGCAAGTTGTAATTATTTTATTGAGGAAAATTTATTATATGTGCGCTTCGATTCAATAAACAGTTAACCATTACCGAGCTTTCACTTGTATCTCTTATGCGCAATGTTCTATCTTCAGGAACAATCACTATTGCTCCGTACATGTTTTACCGAATCGGTGACCGATTGAACATTTTTTTCTCTACTCTTATTGTAACTGCATTTTCACATTCAAGTATACTCAATAATTTACACAGTCAACTGTGATTCTTGTCTAGGGAAGCAATAGCGGACTTATGAACTACGAGGTTTTTTGTTTGACTATTGAAAGTAAGGATGGTAAGGGGAAGTGAATTTAATTTTTGTGGAAGAAAACCTAATTGGTAGTCAGAAATGCAGATACTGTAGCATTTTAGATTTTTTTTAAATCCTATTCTGTTGAATAAACTATTAAATGATAAAATCTAATTTATTTATTTATTATATTTCATTATATTTATTTTAGTAAATGTTTTTATTTGTATTTAAAATCAATTTTATAATAAAATGGTACTGAAGAGATTGAAAGATCGAAACACTTGTCCGCAGATGATTATAAGCTTGAATGCTAGATTTTTTTAATTGCTTTTACTAATTTAATTTAATGAAATCAGTTTAAATTCAATTTTTGTTCATAATTTTTCATGTTATAGTTATAATTAAACAATCCAAAATAGATTTTATCATTTATTAGTTTATTCAAAAGAAATAATTTCATTCAAATTAATGTTGCTTTGATAGTTGTACTATTGGTAACACGCAAATTAATTTGTATTATTCAATGTCTGTCGAAGTATTAGCTAGAGAAGTAGTTGTTTCAAATTAATTTGTTTTGTAGTCTTAGTAAGATTCACTGTTGTAGATTCACGAAATGTTTTCGTATTTTGTAAAAAAAATATCTTTATTATAAGGCTCAATTTATTGAATATCCATTTTTTGGCAAAAACCTTGAAAAAAACGAATGCAACTTTATATGTACACCATGCTAAAGTCATTTTCTGGACCTACTCTGAAATAGCATGAAAGTTCTGGATATTCCGCCCGAACAGAAAGCCAAAATGAAAATAAGCTTGTGCTCTCAAACTTTAATTTCCAACCACGGCCACTTATGAGGTCTATGAAGGATTCTTTAGCAAATACGTCATCCGGAATTTCCGCAATGAATATAAAAGGATTATGAATCCAATTTTGGAAAGTAAAATCTTCTGTAAAATATTTTTCAAACCAATCTGACATCGATATTAGATGTTGCTTAATGTTGTTTATCACACTGTTTGATACTGATAAATTGTTTTCTTCCGCAAAATTGCAGAGAGAATAAAACATACTAATATTTCCTTCCTCTGATTGCTGTACCATTAACTGCAGTTTTCTTTTAAATGCTAATATTTTATCGCTGAAGTCAAACAAAAAATTATTAGTTCCTTGTAAACCTAAATTTAAATCATTTAGTCGAGATATTCACGCTAGTCTGAATAACCTTTGAATCTCCAGAATTATTAAGAAAAATAGATACCTCGGAGCGTAACTCAAAAAGTCGTCGGAGGACTTTTCCTCGTGAGAGCCATCTCATTGCATAGAATTGTAAATAGGCGGGAATTAAGCGCTTGAGACTTTATAAATTTAACTGTTTTTAAGGCCTCCTTGAGAACATTTCTTAAATTTACAGGCATATTTTTTGTGGCTAAGGCTTCACGATGAATAATACAATTCTATATTGTTTATGGGAAATTTATGTCCGGTTTCATGACTATGAAAAGAAATTCTTAATATGATAATCGTGTTCTTTAAATCTTTTTAATTTTGATTTGGGTCTCTTACTGCTAAAAATGATTTTATTTTTGTATTAGTGTAGTATGCTGGAACTAGGTTGAATTTCCTAAAAATTTTATTGAGTTTGCTAGTTATTGAGTTTTGCGTATTTCATTTTATTGTTGGTTTCCTTTGAATCAGTAAGCGTTGTTCTATTTTTGAGTTTATAATTTTTAATATGTCTATTAATGAGTTTATTTATAGTATCGATTTTGTATCCTAAATGTGATGATAGAATGTTAATAAAAGTTAGTTCTTTTTTACGGTTTTCGTGCGACAGTGGTAAGTTTATGGCTTTGTGAATCATGCTGTTGAATGCTGTTATTTTGTGTGAATTTGGTGATGAAGAGTTTGCATGAATGTAATTGTATGTGTGGGTTGGTTTTCTATATATGTCGAAATCTAATGACTTTATGTTGGTATTTTTAGTAATATTTAAATCTAAGAATGGAATGCTGTTGTTTTGTTCTATTTCATGTGTGACAATGAATTTAAGCTCGACAACAAGCTCAACAAATTAGTTTCGCTATTAATGGCCGCATTGATATGATATTGATACTATTGGTCTCCATTTGTTTTCGGTTTTGTGTATTTTAGGGAGACAATATAGTTTCGGAAGTGACGGGTTTTTAAGTTTTAATTTGTATATGAGTTTTTTATCAATTAGAAATGTTGATTTTAAAATGGAATTGATTTTACATATATAAATGTTTAGTGGATTTTCTTTTGTTCTTGATAAGGTCCTGTCTCTAACATTTGTTTTACGCTATCACTGTAGTCTTTTTTATTCACGATAACGACGACATTACCTTTGTCGGATTTTAGATATAACACGTTTTTTCGTTTTAGTGATGTCATAGTTCTATAATCCTTGCTGTTCTTCTGGATCCTTTTCGGTTTCTTCAATGTCTTCTCTAATGATTATTTGGTTGCTATCCGGAACGTTGTTGCTTCTTCAGTACTTATGTAGCCGCTATATCTATGTCGTTGATGATGGGTTCTATTTGTGTGGATGTTGTTGGTATCGAATGTTTGAAACCCTTTTCCAGTTTCATTTCTTCATTAGTGAAGGGAACACCTGATTTACGTTTATGGGTTTAACTTCTCTTGTAAGCTGTTCTTCTTTCAATTTTTCTAATGTTTTTCTGAGCATAGATGTTTTTCTTCTCGCCTTGATGTTAATTACTGTGTGGATTTTCTTCTGTGCTTCTTCCCAGAAATATTGTGGTGTTATTTTCGTCAGTTTTAATCTTAACCAGCTTTGTTTCCACTTAAACATTAATTTTGAGATGTCTTTGTTGTGTTTGCACGTCTTGATTTGTATAAACTTAAGAACGATATTTTCGGATAAACAGGTTTTCAAAAAGTATATGTCAGCACTAATAAGGTGTAACTTGGTTTTTAGTTTAAAGAAGTTGTTTAACTCAGATGACCACGAAGCCATTATAGAATATTCTTTGATTTGAGTTGTGTGAAGTTATCACTATTGAATTAAAACACTGTAATTTCTTTCCTTCACATTTATTTTTATATGTCAGATGTACATTTCGAGTACCACGTACTCAGTATCAATGACTAATGCTTAAAATTATGTTTACACTTTAATATATACCGACAGGGATTATGGGGAAAAACGTTAAAGGAAAGGATGGGATCAGGGTGTCTATTGATTTTCGGAAATAGGGATAGGAGAGGATTATCTAGAGGACTCAGGTCAAAATTTAACAACTTGTTTTGTTTTTATGCATTTCAATTGCTTCCAACATGTTTAATTTATTTTTAGCTGATTTTAATAATTCTATATTGTTTAGGGGAAATTTATGTCCGGTTTCATGACCTTCTTCATGAAATTCTTAATATGATAATCAAGTTCTTTAAATCTTTTTAACAAATTCCGTTGAGTTTGACCGATATAAACTTTGTCGCAGTTGCTGAAAGTTATATTCCCAATTTGTGCAGAATATTTTGATTTGGGGAAGGAAGGAAGGAAGGAAATTACAAAGTGTTTTAATTCAATAGTGATAACTTTACACAACTCCAATTAAACCGTGAATATTACAAGTTGATTTATATTTGTTATGTAATCAAACTGCATATAAATGGTTTTTGCCACTACTTCGATATTGCAGACAGTGATAAATTAATTCAGGAGAAAATCCCTCTTTCTACTATATTTACTATCTAACAGAGATCCGGAATAAGAGTTAACATGTGGATAAGATGATGCATTTTAAACGTATACAGGATTATATCGAGAGTTGTTGATTGGTTTTCATTCATTACGAAGATAGCGTTGGAATTCGAACAAATTTGAAATTAGATGAGAATGTAACTAATTGACGGAATATAGGATTATTAATGATAATGGCATGATCATAGAGGGAAGCTTTCATTAATATTGAGTCGTCTATCGAAAAATAGGACTTACT